>JAJQXH010000023.1:2730000-2917500 GCA_022343465.1 Oscheius sp. G VE-2021
TTGCTCTCTCTCTCTCTCTCTGACGGTGTATTCAAACGAGCAGTAGCAAAAATTCTTTTAAAAAAATGGGTGGGACACACCTTGTCTCTCTCTCTCTCTCTCTCTCTCTCTCTCTCTCCAACTCGTGACTCCCATACCACCCACGTAATTGGCGAGATTGTAGTACAACCCTCGTGCCAAATTTAGCTCAATTGAAGCCAAGTGTTGCATGCACATATAAATACGCGTAATGACGAAGTAAGGATCAACCGTGTTTCTGCAGCCACGTGCTTACTTTACTTTTCATTACAACTTCTGCAACCAACCATGCTCTCCGGAAACCATACTGTTGTGAGTACAAATTTAACTTCTTCGGGGAAACGGGTTCAACATTTATGATGCTAGGCAATTTATATTGAACAAAAAACATACCCTCTGCAGAACAGTACAAAGCCAATTGGAAAGTTTAGCATGTAGTATTTAAAAAAAAAAAACTAGGTGTTCTGAATGCCCGCATTTCCCGGCCGCACGCTTGGTCCCTCCGCCGGTCTTCCAACCAAATTTCTCCAATCGGAGTGAAACCCAGTGAAGATGTAGGTCGAAACAAAACCACAGAAGTTGTCGGCCGATCCTCTAAGAAGCCTAAAAAGAGCTACACCAGCACTTTGGTCTGAGAACAATTGAAACGAAATATAAAATATAATAAGAAGAGCTCATTAAGTGGCTGAAGCGACATCACTAAGAATTTGTATGTTCTGGATGCGTAATCTGACATATAAAATTTTCTTTAAAAACTTTTTTTGTTTTTATCACGCATTCTTCAGAAGTAGGTATCTGCAAATGTGGTTCCTGTGTCTGTGGTTTAGTGTTTGGAGACATGTGTCACAGATGTTTTGGGTATTGAAAATACCAAATCTTGATGTTCCCAAACGCTTTACAAAGATACTTTAAGTTTTCTAGCGTTATATTTCATCCCCTTCAAATCCAACTTCAAATCAAAGCCAACACAGCACCCATCCGGTTTCATTTATGATTTTTGATTTGGATAGTTGTTTTTTCGACGAAATCAGCAAAATTGTAGGAAAACGAGCACAACGAGCAGTAGAGTACATTGTGAAGAACTGATAAGATCTCCCGTATTTAGCAATACTGATTTCTGGTGAATAAAAGGACTCACGGACTTTTGGGATGATGTCAACTGCCCAAACAAGACTTTTAAAAGGCCAAACAAGTGTCATACTACCAAAGGCTGGCTGCGAAAGGTATTTAAAGGTGTTTGCTCCTGAACGATCGATCCTTCGAACGCCATGCCACCAAATGCACTTTCACGGGGATCTTTCTTATTTTTCATCATTTGCGTCACAATTTCAGCCGTCTGGCAATTACTTCCATTTACGTGGTCAATAAGAGCACTTCCGGGTGATAGCAATTGGACTGGGTTCAGGGAGGACTCGACCGAAGGTTTTTGTTTACTCTACGACAATCAGACGATTGATTAGAGATTGTTTCTCTGTTTTCTCCACAAAAGAAACGCAACTATTAAAGCCACCGTAACCATCGAAAGATCTCGGAGAGGCTCTCATGGCCACTGGACCGTGGGAGCTACTGCGTTCGTAGTCTGAACCCAATTAGCCAACGTTTGCAGAGTCAAAGCCCTCGAACCAAAGGCAATGGTCGCTCAATGCAGTTTTAATGTTGTGTCGGTTACAATTTCAATCAAATGAAACCTACGAAATACAGGGAAACGCATATAGGAGACACTTTTGCTCCTCCTATTTACGTTTCACGACGCAGTTTTTTTAAATGCGTTTTGTCTTTCTTACACGATCCATGTCCCCTATTCCGACCCTTCCTTGAATACTTTTCTGTTTTGTTGTGAATTGCGGCCACGTGCGTTGATTAGATATTTGTAATTGGCTGCCTCCGAAGATAAAGGGGCCGAAGTGCGGGTGAGGAATGATCGAAAGAGCGCTGCGACCAAACACCCAGTGTCTTTGAAAATCAGCCGTCTGACTACCGTCCTTCCTATCTCATCCCGTTTCGGCCTCCGTGACATTCGTCCTTTGGGAGAAAGAGATCTTTGATATTCTTACGGTATCCGCCTCTTTCCCACCCAAATCTCCCATACAGTCCGCCGATATCAAATGACGAGATTCGGCTCATTCTTTTCTTTATTCCCATATCACGGATGCTTTATTGGTCTGATGTCTATCTCTGAGACCTTTTTCAATCGTCTAAGGCTTAGCGTCGTGTAACTTTTCCCTAGAACCAGTTTCTCGCTGCCTATTTGTTCCCATGTGTTCCCCATCCTTGTTTTCGCCCCCGGTCGTCTTACAGTCTCGTGCCAACGCCGTTTCACGCTTTAGTTTTTACTTTTGTATATTAGGCTTTGATTCTCTTTCACACGCCTAATAACCCACCCACCCACTTAGTATCTCACCCACTCACTCAATGGCTCTATATTTAGTGTTGTAGCGTGTTTCCCGGTGCGGGGTTTCCTCTGCGGGGAAGCTCCGTTTGCCCAGCGGCCATCACAGAGACAACTGCGTCGTAGGCACACAGAACATAGGCCACGTGCAGCACATGCACAAGGTTGAAAATGTTGTGGAAAACAGGATTAGCAACTGGTTGGGTACTTTTGTGAGGGAGGTGGCTGCAGGCGAAGAGGAGATAAATGAGTCGATGCCTTGGAGAGGAATCGGAAAAGATCGCCTTTGAAGGAAGGCAAATGACAATTTCCAATGACCAACATCAATCAAAATACGCGATTGAGGAGTGAATTATTCTAAACTCCCTGTCGAACTGCTGTGTGAAAACAGAGACTGATTCCCTCCCTCTATAATAATCTTCTTTCGCATATTGTTGTCTTTTCTGCAAAAACCGGAACGTGGTTAATATTCGAAAATGATATCACAACCGCATAGTCAACCGGAGGCACTCCCCTGTAGGTCTCTTTTAACGTCTCTCGCATCCCATGCTGAGATTCTGCGTTATCATTGTCTCTTTACTTATCTCCCTCTTTGATCCAAAACATTCGCCTTCCCATTTCCGCGAATGGACCCGTAAAGGCGTTCTTTCCTTTGCCGAATTCTCTACGTCAATGATTCCCGCCCGTATCTTCTGTGGTCCGTTGTTAAGAACAGAAACACCTCCTGCAATCGCGGGAATCCGTCTTTTTCGCCGGCCGAATTGGTACAATCAGGCGCCGTGAGAAAAATGCCGCGCCCCAGTGGCTGCCATCAGAGACGGACTGGACACGGACCCGCGGACGAATTGCGACACATTCCCCACTTCCGGCGGCCTTTGAGGGAAATAGGCAAAGTACGCAAAGCACACGTGAAGTTCACGAAGGTTACGGTAACGGGGATTGGGATGAGCGTTCTTTGAATGAGTGGCAAAGTCTGGAAAGAGAGACGTCATGCGAGCAAACAACAATGCGCAGGCGAGTTTTACAAAGAGAAAGTGTGTATGTGAATGTGTGTTGCGTGGGAATCTAAAACAGACGTTTTCGTGTCTTCTAAAAACAAAGATAAGGTCGGACAAAGTCCGCATCGGGGGCATCGTCCCTTTCATTACCATATCTAGATGAATGATCACGCTACAAACATTCAGTGTACTAATCGGCCACCTGCCACATCATCTTAATCGCGCAATCTTTCGAAGAACACCTAATTGCTTTAATTTCGAACTTTCCACTCTCTTGCCTTCAGCTGTATCTACCGTAACCATGTCATTCCAGAACAGCTGATCGTAGAGAATCAACCCTTTAATCATTGCTGGTAAACAAACGTGTTGTGAAAGGCGCGTGCTGTGCGAGAGACAGAGAAGTAGAGACCAATCGGGTTAGAGACACAGATAGGCGAGACAGTGTGTCCGCAGAGATACGCAGACGATTAGACGGCGGTGCGCAGGCACCCAGATCGATGTGCGATCATTAATGATCGCAACAGCACCGACAGCTCATGGCGACAGAACCCGCCCACGTGGGACGCACGAGGCCTTTAAAGGACTGTTTTCAGCGGGGGAGGAGTACGGTAGTCGGGCGGCTCTCTTGCGTCGATCGGCCGAAGGCTTATCGGAACAGAGTTTATCGCAGGAAGGGGGTCAACCGACTACGGTAGAGCGTTCCTTCGAAAATGCGAGGGGGCGGTTGCACTCAAGGCAGGGAAGCCTGTGTTCATTGTTTGCAGTCTGCCAGCTGCGCCCCGTCGACTTCGTCCAGGTTTCGGCCTACTTCCTATCACAGTGTAACAATCATAACCAGCTATTTTTCCATGCTTTAACTAAAAAGAGAAGAAGTGGCAAATGGAGAGTGACTTTAGTGAACTTGAAAACAGTGTTTAGTTAATGAGGGCTGATCCAACTTATAAGTCATTAAGGCATGTGATTCTTAAAGGAACCAGAGAACACGGCGTTCACGGACGACATAAAGGTGGAGGCCGCGCACCGCCTGATCGTCCCTTCCTTCCTTTTCCACTGATCCCCCTTCCCTTCCTCCCTTTGTCCTTTTCATTTGTTGCAAGGACGGAAGCCTTCAAAAGTCAGCGCCGATCGGCCGATCGATGTCGTTTAGCGGAGGAGGCGGGGTTCTTCTTGTGGGTGCAGCATGCGTACATTTGCACCGAGAAGCGAGAGAGAGAGAGCGCGCGAGAGACAGACCCGGTTTGAGTCCGCCCCCAGCCTTTCCCGGCACTCCGCTTCGGCGACACATTGATCGCCTGTCTGTCCCCCGCGCCCTGCGTCCTGCGCCAAATGCACTTTTGGCGCCAGGGCGCCGAACCTCATCCCTCCTTTTATTTTCCCAGTGATTCTCACTTGATTCCTTTCCCTTTATCACTCTATTTCCTTCATCTGCTCATCTTTTGATCTTTGCATTTGACTCTTCCAGAGACTGGCACCTACCCTGGAGACCGCTTCGGCGCCCGCCGCCACACAGCCTCCCAGCGACATTAGGTAGGCTGTTTTCTTGGTGTTAGTGCTGTGTGACGCTTGTGGTCTTTGAATGATCGGCGCACAACATTCCTACAGTAACCCCAGCGATTGAAAACAGCCAAGACGAGTGTCGTTTTCAGCGAGGTGGTGGCAACGGTACCGCCCGGCACGCAGGTCGTGGTCGAAGCGAAACTTCTGACTTCTGATGTGGACCATACAATCGAGGAGGTCCGTCAACAGACGATCCAACAGGTGCAGGAAGTGCTAACGGTGAGAGGCAGCCCCTGCAAGGGAAACTGTACTTTGCGCCCGACTGCGCCCGATAGCGTGTTTTACAAAGAGCGCATGTCGCTGAAAAGGCAGGACGTTGACATACCTTCCGAGACGAGGTCTGCGCGGGGACTCGTATGGGCTTGGATTGGGTACCGCGTGGGGTACCGCAGGTTGAGCCGTGGAAACCGCGCGGGGGAGGCCTCTTTATCTGCGTCCGGCTGCACCGCATGCGTGCAAAGTTTCGCTTGTCGGCGCGCGTTTTCGCAAACTGTCGATCGATCGCGTTATCAGCAGCAACGGCGGAAGACTCGTCGCCGCCGAAGGACGCAGACCAAAAAGTTGAGAAGACGGCGCACTTTCGCAAAGGAAAACGCCCTAGGCGATCGAAGATCGCGCGCGAGCCGCAGATTATGGAGGAAGAGGGGCTGCTCCGGCAACGGAAAAAGCCGTGTCATGCCACCGATTGCGAGGGGCTGAAAGTACATTCAAAGGCACAGAGATCAAACAGCGGGGATTACGGCGCGGCCGAGGACGAAAAGCGGCGGATCGCGGACTGGACACTTTGCCACGGCAGACGCCTGCTGCTGGGACGCAGGGAACTTTTATTCGTTTCAATTTGACGATGGGAGCAAGAAAAACAGATGGTACCACCAAGAGTAGCCACACAGAATGCATTAACAATGCAACCAAGAAACTTTCATGTTTGACTTGTTCAAAAACCTCTTACAAATCACAATGAGTGCGGTCCCGTAGTCGCGTGAAATTCCCGTATCGCGGCATTAGATACTCTTTGCCAGTTTAAAACAAATCCCTATTCCAAGTCGATTACATTAGGGTGACATTAAAGGCTTAAGACAACGGATTAAAGATCTCCTAGTGCCCTATTAATAATAAATTTGAACCAGTTCTGTGGTAATAATATCATTAAACGGGGTCCTTTAGAAAAACAATGATCTTTAGTTAAGAACTCTGGCAAGTGCTGTCTCCTAGTGGAACAAAGAACAGCGGCGACGATAACAACAAAAACACGACCTCTCGCACTTTGAAAGCATTGATCTTTTTTGCACTCTGGGTTACAGTATGACATATTCTCACCAGAAAATATTTATAGCCAGGTTCTTTTGCTCATAGCTACAAGAACAGCGAATGGCCGAGGTACAGTAATCCTTTCTTTCTATAAACTTAATTTGGATGAAAAGTTTGAAAAGCCCAAGTCTTTGTTCACTTTCTCAATTGCTTCTTTCTAAACATGCGTTTTCAGGTAGCTGGGGCTCCTCTGCCAAATCAGCGCCACTCCAACCGTACCCTCTTCTGTCGTAAATGTGAAGGCCATGGCCAACAAGTAGTCCTAAAGGGCCATGCCTCCCGCTGTCCTTTCAACAACTGCACCTGCAAAACGGTAAGAACTGTCTAAAACAGCTTCTGACACCTACTTCAGTGCACGAATGTGATGTCAATGCGCGCCAATGCGATCATCCGTCGCTACCGTACCCGTACAATCGACGGTGGTCTCGTTCTGAAGCCAGTGCACTTCAAAAACGGAAACACAAGACTCCGTGTCTTTCCCAAATTCGTCGATGGTTCGTTTTTTCTCTTTCGAGATTACCGGAAATTGGTAGGAAATACGAAAATAGGGCAAAAGGAGTACTGTATAAAGCACTACTGTAGTCGTTTCCCACTGAGAAACCCTGAAAATTAAGTTCTAAAACAACATGCACATCTAAGTCGCGCACAATGACGAGCCCCAGAAGAGGCCCCAGAAGGCGTACGCAGACGCTACATGGGCAACGACTATTCCCCAGTTCCAAGAGACGGATTTTTGGAGAAAAAGTGAGGTCTCCTGCCAAAAAGGGTGCTGAACTGGTAATTTGGTACAACCTTTGACGGCCCTTTTCCAGCGGTTGTTTATTTTCGAGTTTCAGAGTCTGACGCCCTTCCTATCCCGGCGATCCCAGAACAACGCCAGAAGAACCCCTCAGGAGATGGGGAGGGCACCAGAATCCACGTGGTCCCCCAGACGCCTCCTGGACAATTCGCAGTCAAAAGGTCATTCTCTGAGGAGATTGACGCACGCACATCACCCAAGAGGACGTTCGTCGAAGCAACCACCACTCCCCCCGAACCTCCACCGATCACGGCTCCTGCGGCCACCACAATTCAACCAAACCTCTTGGATTTGTTACTCAGTGAGTTTATTTCGTAGAATCCATCTAACCGCATTGCAGAGCAGCAACTGGGTGCCTCCACTCCCACCGCCGACCTTCTGGCTCAGGGGCTGCTGGGCATGCAGAACCCGTTGCTCTCCACCGCGTCCTCAATGAACGACGTCTCCTTGATCTCTTCGCTGTCATCGCTGCCAACTCAGTCGATCACCTACAGCTCCCCCCTCACCTATGGAAACCCCTTCTTCACCCCCTCATTCCTCCAGGCAGCCGAGAGCCTACAGAACATGGAGAACCACGAGAAGGAGAACAAAGTGAGTGATATCCGAGGACGTCAAAGACCGGGCACTTTGTGTTCTGTGGCCATGGGAAACCTGTTTCCCCATGGAAAATAACTATTTGTTCCGAGGACAGAAAGACGGAAGTAGTCGGCAAAATCATCATTCTGAAAAACAAGCAGATTGAAATTATAAAAGTTTATTCCCATTCTGGCACTTTCAAAGCGGGCAACGATTATCTAAGATTAGAAAAAACAGAATTATGCCAGGGATTGCCTTTCAAACTGTGAAACTAAAGCAAAGGGATCATGGGAAGATCCAAATAGACATTCCTTTCAATATTGAGCTCTTTCCTTTAAAAACTGTTACAGTATCCTTCGCTTCAGGAGTCGAGCCCTCCATGCCCCACCAGTCTGATGTCGGAGCTCAATTTGTCCCTTCCCACTCCGCTAGAGGAACCGGCTCCCGTGCTCACCCCCGTCATCATTAATGGTGAGCGAGACACAGAGATGGAGACAGACAGAGACGCAGAGCGTCCGACCAGAAAAAGTTATCGCTGGCAGGGAAAGGCGCTGGTTTATAGTGCGGCGACACGCATGCTGCGCCGAATGAGGGCAGTCGGCTGATTTTGCAAAAGGTGTTGTCAGAGAGAGAGAGAGAGAGAGAGAGAGAGAGAGAGAGAGAGAGAGAGAAAGAGAGAGAGAAAGAAAGAAAGAAAGAAAGAAAGAGAGAGAAAGAGAGAAAGAGAGAGAGAAAGAAAGAAAGAAAGAGAGAGAAAGAGAGAAAGAGAGAGAGAAAGAAAGAAAGAAAGAAAGAAAGAAAGAGAGAGAAAGAGAGAGATAGAGGCAGAAGTATAGCTGAGGAAATGGAATTTACAATTCATTTCAGGAACCTCCGCCGTGTCGGTTGCCGAGGCCGAACCCTTCACGGCCAACCTGATGATTGCTCCTGGGGCCGATCGCAGCCACCCTCTCTTCCGCCACTTCCTCTCGACCGTGCGCGAGTTGGAGCGTCAGATGTTGTACGAGTTCCAGAAGGTCTAAGGGCCCGTCTAGTCGTCGTTGTTGTACAGCTTGTGATGTCTAGCCACATATCCACCATATAGGTTATCGATTCGCGACTGACGCGCACAAACGGACCCATAATTAATTATAATACTAGCACGACACTGGTCTCCGAATGAATTGGACAAAGTCTATGTTTTATTTCTTTGCCTGTGAGCTGAGAGAAAGAAAGAGACTTGATTGAGAGAGACTTGATAAAAGAGGTAAACTCCATCTACTGATCTATTCGGGTTTAGTGCAAGACACATAGCGAAGACTCCAAAAGAAGAAGATAGGGTCAAAACACATAAGTTCACGTTGTGAACCAATCTTTTGCAAGTTAAAACCGGAATTTCGTTCCACATGTGTAAATGTCTGTCTTCCGGTTATGACAGAGATCACCCTAGACCTATCAGATGCAACGGAGAGATCGAGCGGATAACTGAGAAGATATTATATTAACCTGCACCCCAGTTTTTCGATGGACATCTGATCCCAGATAAATACAATAATATTTATATTGTTGTATTTGTATTTGAAGTAGAATTGCATACCATAAAATGGTCTTTGATATTTTAAGAATGCAGTACTCTTTTGTTATGAAACATAAGGTTGTTATTCGGTCATAAACCATAGATCACAATTTATCAGATATCAGAAAATAAACATAGAACCTATTTTAGAAATGAATGGGAGTGATATTTGGTCCCTCAAACGTTTATATCTGTACTGATATAAGTTTGCTCGATGAACCTTATAATACTTGTTGTTCATTAGTATTTCAGGCGAAGGACATTCTTTGGCTTAGGAATAATCAGTGGATATACACAGAAACATGTGGGAGAAAAGCTTAGCCTTTAAATAAAATTGTGTTTTTAGAGAAAATGATCAGGGTGGAAGATTGGGAGGCGTTCGTCTGAAGGAAGTCCGAAGAGGGTTCATTTCTATACCCCTAAACACTTATTCTCGTTTCTTCTGGACGAGAATAGATGGCTGTGACCATAGTCACAAAAGGGGCACAATCCTCGTTTCGTACTCGTCTGGGACGGCGATTGGAAGAGTCGAAAGATCAAACGTGCATCTCTGCAATGAGGAGAAGTTGATGAACTCATTAGTCTCATTCACAGCGAAGTACATTCCTCAGATTGGCATTGGACTCTTTCAATCTCATCTACAACAAATAATAATTCTACTAATTAGTACGAATTGAATATAGCAAACGGAACATAGAAAAACGATTGGGGAATACGCGATTTAGTATCTAACGTCACTCTCTGATCAATGCTTAAAATATCTGCCCAGTGTGAGAATGAAAGAAACGCTACATTTCTTTCTTTAAACAAAAGTTGTGCATCAGAGAGAGAGAGAGAGAGAGAGAGAGAGAGAGAGAGAGAACGCCATAGATATCCAATTGATAAATTGGCTCATAACGTTCTTTTCCCTTTTACTCTGCTGATTTATGGGTAGGAATATAGGCTCTAATCCCCGGGGCACTTTAGCGTAGACCTTTATGTTTTTGACGCGAAGGCCAGTTTTAGAAAATCACCCCTGGTTTTCCTGGAAACGTACCTTCGATAATCCCTTCCCAGAACGAGTACTCGATTTTCTGTATTTTCAAGCGAGTGCCTATCCATTAAAGTTTCTAGTTCCGCGTTGCGAGGACGACAAAGCATAAGCCAGCGAGCTTTGATCGCTTCCCTCGCTTATCTCAATAATAATAATAGAAACTGAACTCTGCCGCGTGTTTGATTCCCTCGCGATCAAAGTAACAGCGCCCAAGTGCAAATGAGAGCCCAGGATGGAGGGGGAGTAGGTTTATGCGGAAAGAACAGAACAACAACGGTGAGTAACAACAACAGAGAACAATCGGACAGGAATCTAGGCCTCCTTCGACTCGTCGACCACCACGAACAGCTTCTGAAGGAACACCGTCAGCCAGTCTGAAAAGGTGATCTTATGCCCAAATGATAGAATTACCGATGGCGTTGGTGAAGAAGACAGGCTTGTTCTCCCATGCGATGAAGAAGAAGTAGACGGGCACCGCGGTGAGCATAATTAGGAGGCCGATGGCTGCAAGAAAGAGTTTGAGTAAGGAAGGAATCAAGGAAAAGTACCGGCGTCGATGGGAGCGGCGTAGATGGGAACGAAGACGAGGGAAAGGCATCCCAGGAGGAAGATTGCCGGCCAGATCAGAGACACCTGAAAGGACGCATATTCCACGAGGTACAGCGGGAAAATTCGTCATTAAGCTCACGCAGGATATTTCAACAAGTCTCCGGCTTCCGTAATTCGATCTAAATGCCCTGCCACTGCCCAAAGGTCAATATTTGGCTAGTTTATACTCCATGTGGTGAGAAACCTTGGGCTTTTTAAATCGTTTCACCAACTAACAGACGAAGGTGGCTATATTTGATTGCACTTTAGAGTACAAATACCTCGCGTCAACTGCTCAAATCGTCATAGTGCGAGATTGCCGATTAAAAACATTTTAGACAAATAAGTTGTCGAAGTTCCATCAGCAGGAAACTCTACGACTGGGATGGTCTGGAAACGCGACTGGAAATGAAAGCGCTACTACACCCAACAAATAGATGGACATGACGATCTACCTTAATGGGACGAGGGGCGTCTGGCATGGTCCTGCGGAACCTGAGAAGGGCGGCGATGGCTCCAGCGATGGCCAGGAAGTAGGAAATCTGCATGTAGTTGATCAGCTGGTAGACGTTCTTCGACAGAGCAAGGTAGAGCACCGACAGGAGACCCTGAAATAAGTCTACTTATATAATGAGGGAACCTACCGTGGCGATGACGGCGGGGATGGGAGTGCGGGTGTTTTTGTTGACCATCGAGAGCAGGGCGGGCAACTGACCCTCACGAGCACCGCTGTAGAACAAACTGAATGGGATATTCCAGAGGGAGAGAGGGGAGAACCGGGAAGAGGTGAAGATGACGCCATTGGCGGATCCGACGGTGGAACAGGCGACGAAGAGAGGCATCATGAAGGAGAGGGGACCGAAGAACTTGTTGGCGAACAACTGGAAGGGATATGAAGGAGGGAAGACAGCAGACCGACCACAGCGACGGCGGGGCTCTCGAGCATCTCATCAGGGGATATTCCAGCGTATAGGGCGACGTTGGTGAGGACGTAGATGAGGGTGCAGGTCGAGATGGAGATGTAAATGGCCAATGGGAGGTTCCTAAATGTGGAATTATTTGACAAAAGAAATGTATACCTCTTGGGATTCTGGAGCTCCTCGACGATGAAATTCAAAAAATTCCAGCCGGAATAGGCGAAAAGGCCAGAGTAGAAGGCGAGGGAGAGATCAGAAAAGTCGCGGGTCGAGTCCTCCCAAATGTTCTCGAACGAGTCCCAGTACTTGGACTCACCTGAAAACAAACAACCAATCAAAGCGATACTGTAAAACAACCATATTATATCAATGAATTAATTATACACCTGAATCGCAGGGGCGCGACTGCCAGATATAGATAAATTCATCATTCGCCACGGCATTCAATTGAAACCAATTAAATAATTCCGCTTTCGAACAGTGATAGACCAACCAGTGGTGAGAAGATAGACGCCGGTGCCGATGATGAGAGCCAAAGCGGCCACTTTGGTGACGGTGAGGACATCCTGAACGAAGGTGGCCAGGCGGATACTGAGGCAATTGACGGCAGTCATCAGTGCTAAAAAAAAAGAATTAATGGGATTAAGAGGGCTCACTGATAAGAAGCACGGCGATGAGTTCGGTGAGGCCGGCCGGGGCATCGCAGTTGGGATAGAAGGGACGGACGATGTAAATTGCGAAGGTGAGGGACACGATGGTCACAGTGCAGGGCCTAAACCATGGATTTGTTGCATTAAAGACCAAGACATTGTCATTTGACCAACCTAACCACGATCGCCTCGATCCACAGACGGATGAATCCGAGGAATGGGCCGAACGCCTCCAGGATGTAGGCGTAGTCTCCTCCGGACTTTTTGATCAGAGTTCCTAAAGAAATGAATAAAATGAAAAAAAGGGTCTTACCGAGTTCAGCGTAGCAATAGGCGCCAATGGCGGTGAAGAGGCCGGAACTGGCCCAGACGACGAGCGACAGTCCGACGGAGCCAGCCTCTGGTAAAGATAAACATAAAGTATAGCCAAAACAGCAAACTCTCGTGAACGCCAGTGGGCGAAACGAAGATTCCAGAGCCGATAATGCAGCCGATGATCATGGTAATTCCGTTGAAGAGGGTCAGCGACTTGGCCAGACCTCCCTCCTTCTTCTCATCCGGGTCCGAGGGATCGTGGGACTGAAAAATACGGCTGATCTGATGTACAACGAAGAAAAACTCACGATATTGATCGTTTCCATGTCGTCATCCGAATTAGACGATTTCATCGTTCAAGTAGCCGAGTGGTTCTAAAAACGCATGCAAGTTAAAAGAAGGCAGAGTAAAAATAACTTTGTTGGAAAATCTTCAAATTAAATTTGAAAGCAAAAGGAAAGTGTAACAGTTGAACAAACAAGATTTTTTTTTTGAAAATTGAATTTATTCTTTATGATCAATAAATTCTCGTTTTAGGATCTAAAACTGTCGAGTAGTGACAATCTATCATTGGTAGTTTGTTGGAGCAATTAACTCCGAAATACTAAATCATAGAGCGAGTAAATGTACAGCATGCTCAATGATGACACACTCAATCAATGGGTGGGACACACCGTGAGTTTGGGCTCTCGAAAGGACCGGGTCAAAATTTTCAAAAGGCCGTTTAATTTGTAAAGAATCGTTATATTTCAAATCAAGAACATATTTTTACAATCGCTATTTTTCAATTTTATGGAAGATGTGCTCGAAAATATTTTTTTTAATCCGCCAATTTTGAGAACAACGAGGACTCAGGCCGAACAAAATGAGTTTTAAACAATTTTTTTAAATCACTAAATATACAGTGAGCGTTTACAGTAAATGTTTATTTCCAAAAAAAAACATCTTTAAAAAAACAACTCAAAGAATCGAAGTTTGGGCTGTTTTAGTAAATTACATAGTCAATGTGAGGAGGGAAAGAATCCTGATCACAGCGGGGGAAGGGCGACGTGCAAGTCGAGATAGGGATCCTGCTTTGAATTCAGACAACTCTTACATTTATAAATACATTTTCAATGTTTCTCAAATTTTAATATTTAGGTTCATATGAAGACTCATCCCCTTGATCATCAGACGAGAAAGTATCGTGTCGATCGACACGATACCGTGATCCACGTTTCCTCGATCGAGGAAACGTGGATCAACAAAAAGGAGTGCTTGAATGTAGAAGGCCGTAATCTGGATGACGAGACGCCGGCGACCATTGGGAACTGGATGCAAGAGTGGATTAAAGACACGGCCAACTCCGGAACGTCAAAATCAACGGTCATTATTTCACCTGATACATCACTTTCTTGCATTTAAAGTAGGCAGGGTCACAAACACCATGATGAATGATGTCAAGAAGTCTGGGCAGTTCACCGATGCTTTGGAGGAGACACGTCGTATGACGATTCGAGACCTCTATCCAGGACAGACCTTCAATCCCAATGTCTCCACAGTTCGTTGAAATCCGTGAAATTTAATAAGTTATTTATAGAAACCACTTACGATAGAAGAATTGATGGATATGATTCGGACCAAGGGACTGAACATCGACAGCGTCCAGAAGCTGCAATCTCTCTGCCTTTTCATGTACGACGGTGTACGCCCTTCGTCAGTTGTTGCGAATACAGTTCAAAAGGATGATACAAAGAAGGTATGGCATTATGGAGCTTTAAAAATCTTTTAAGGTTGTCGATTTCTTGAATTGGGCAGATGTATCTCTGTGGCGTGTTCCGTCTCAGGACAACACAGTTACTATTCGCACGGAAGTCAGACTTCGCCGAGAGAAGGGCTTTTACCGCGAATCGGGGATCAGAACAGTATTCAAGAGGTATAAATCTTTCTACAAACATCATAGAAAATTTTAGGTATCTATCTGATGACTGTGCTCCCAACAGTGCCGTGGCAGTTTTGATTCTTGATAACCGAAGAAGCAAGCAGTGGCCTTCTATACACAATTAGGGCTATTCTACGTTCTCTGAATCTGGAATCAGGCGCCTACAGCCCTAGGTCCTTCAGGTAAAATAACAAAATTTATAAACTAATGCTGACGTTGCAGATACGGACATGCACACTAAGTGGTGAAGGAGAAACTCAAGGACATTCCAGACAACAATATCATATCCATTTCCGTCATTAATGAATGGATTGACCAATGTGGAACATGGTACCAGCCTGGAATGGCCCAATACTACCTCAGGTTTTTTTGTTATAATTCCAAGTTTGAGTTGATCATAGGAATCTGTTTGCTCGACTCAAGGAAATTGCTCCAGGGAGAGACGATTACTTTGCTAACAGTGTTCGGGAAGCACTGTCTTTCTGCCAGCTGAATGGTATCTCCTTCGCAGGTTGCCCTCTCCTCGATCTTCGGCGCATAGCATCGGACACGACAGCATTTGTCCTGTTGGCTAAAATGGGCCGCAAAAGTGGGTTTTCTTTCCCATATGTGAGAATTTACTGGAATACCAACCAAATTCACGTTCATTGCAGCTCGAAACTTTGGCGATCAGCCAAGAGGAATCCCATCCAGATCAGACGTCTATGTACAATCCTATCGGAGACCATGATCAGGGATGCGCCATGGACTACTACATGCTCTTATACACCCTCGAGACCCCGGAAGAAACCGAGGACAATGGCTTTACGGTTGGTTTATATTTGGACATTTTAATCCCCATGCGTTGTAGATTCATGATTTGGACAATGGACAGTTCTTGACGGGGATTTCTCTTCATCTCCAGTTCAATTGCCCGACCGCCTATTCCACCTTCGCTCCTCAGGCTACAGCGAACTCTCCGTCAGACTTGGTCAACGAGTGGCTGCAGTACCCCCCAGTCGCCGTCTCTGTGGAGCCCAATGTGTGGACCTCTGTACCACAACCGCTACCACAACCGCGGACTCTTTGACGCACGGCAGTTCGGCCTTCTCCGTCCGCATCAGTCCTTCGCCCGCTTCGCTAGAATACGTCCAGGAATTCCACTTTGACAGTGGAGAGGATGCTTTCTCAGCCGGCGTTAGACCCGTCTTCACCACCCCGCTCTCCGCTTCAAAATTGCCAGCCGTCTCCACTTTGTTGTGGAGCCAGTTCAACGACCGTCATCGCTACTCCGGTGATTCAGAATCAGTCATCAGGCAAAGAGGTACATTAGTGTTTTTATTATTTTAATCATTCAAACTTAGGTGTGGATGAGATCACCCGACACTGATCCCGATCGACGACAGAATAGAGTCCGACAGAATAATCATTTCGTCATCGGATAGTAAGGTTTGTGTTTCAAAATTTAACTTATGGATTACAAATTTAGGAGAGCAGTCGGTATTCTCAGTTCTCGGGGAGCGACCGCTTCATGCACATGGAACATGATGGAATTGTCTTTTCCGATGACGAATAGGTCGATGAACCAGCGCGATGTGTCATCTCTCTCCCCACCCTCTCTCGTGCCATGAAGGGTCGCGGAGTCCGAGTGCGACTTCATCAACAACGAATTGATCCCTCAGCCCCGAGAGATTGTCAGCTCAATCTGATCTTGTGGCCCTCATAACCCTGTTCCTGTGATACACGAGCAGTTTATGCTTATTCACATCGTTATGTGAATGTTTTTTAGTTAGTCGTTCTATGTGAATGAAATTTTTATCAATAATTTCTCAGTGCTGTATATCGGCTGTCGTGTTTGCAACCTCTGAAGTCTGAAGAAGACACGGGAGCCTCCGCCGGCAGCTACCGAAATAACTACATCCAATTAACTATCGTAATATTAAGTAAAGCCGGGATTGTAAAACTTATTTTCTTAGTACCCTTCTCGAATGTAAAACTGTTATCTAGGACAGCATCGTCAGGCTTTTCTCTTAATAGCCACTTTAACTTGAACGTAGTGGCTGGTAGGTTTTAGATAAATATTAATGGAGAACTGCACTGGGAACTGGGAATTGATAAAACTTGAAAATTATGGAAATTATAGTTAGGCTAATTCAGGTATAATCGTTTGAGCTCCCTTCGAAGAATCTTTCCCGAAAGAAGTCTTGGAATCGCGTCGATGAAAACGAAAACGATGATGGAATGATCAATGGGAGCCGGCCGCCGACACCCTTCTTCCGCAACAAATGTCTTTCCTGGGACCACTTACTGATATGTAAGTGGGGATGAACGGAGAAAAGGCATGGGGAATACATAGGTCAATGAAATAACCAAAAATTCCTGCCTCCGGACGGCCTCCGGCAGTTTGAACAGGCGGCCTGCGGCCGTTTGAACAGGCGGCCTTCGGCCGCTTAAACGGGCGGCCTTCGGCCGCGTCAATAGACGGCCTTCGGCCGTTTGAACAGGGGCCTTCGACCGCTTAAACAGGCGGCCTTCGGCCCGTCAATGGACGGCTTTTGGCCGCTTAAACAGGTGGCCTTCGGCCGCTTGGTTGGATGGCCTTCGGTTGCATGGCACGGTGCAACCGCTTGAATGGTTGAGAGTGTAGAGAATGAGGGGAAATGAGTCTAAGAATACGCATTCACGTAACGTAGGCTCATTGCCCCGGCCGGTTTTCCTTTTCCCCTGGAGGAAATGATAGCGTGAGGTTACGCTGATAGACGACACACACACACACACACGGAAACCATAGCGTTTTATATAAAACGATCAGGTAGATTTGATCGTTACATTTGTTGAAACCTATTATGATCAGAGAAGTTTTACAATTTCACAAACACACACTCACACACATACGCACAAAACTTCATTCTTGTATTTTAGAGAAACAAAATAGTCTAATCAAGCACTTTAATTGGCATTCAGTCCGAGAAAATTTTGACTGCCTTGAGCATTGTAGTTTAAGAGGTGAAGGTGGTCGCCTTCTCGTAGTTCAGCTTCCATTCCTCCCATTTGGCGTTGATATCAGGGTCGCTGAGGACGCTCCCGTAGCGTTCCTTGTGGGTCTCGAGGAGGTAGGAGAGAAGCACCCGGTGGAGGTAGATGTACTGCTGAAACTGCTGGATAACTCACGAATTCATCAAATGATGACCATCTCGTTCTGAATGGAGTAGGGCCGCTGCTTGCGTATCTCCTTCAGCAGTTCATCCATCGCCATGCAGCACTCTCCATTTTGCATCTTCTCCTGCACGTAAGTGATGGCTACGATGGTTCCGGTGCGACCGATTCCGGCGCTGCAGTGCACCACGATAGGTGTTTTGATGTCACGTACAGCTCGGATCAAAGCCTGAATTAATGATAGAGGCTGATAGAGAGAGAGAAAGAGAGAGAGAGAAAGAGAGAGAGAGAGAGAGAGAGAGAGAGAGAGAGAGAGAGAGAGAGAGAGAGAGAGAGAGAGAGAGAGAGAGGGTCTCACCAATGCAGTGGAGGTGGTTGGCGGAACTCCCCGATCCGGCCAATTCTCCCACTGGTAGTGCCTCACGAGGCGCTCTTTCCCCATCGCCGTGACCTTGAGGGTGACCAGCCGAATGGTGGGCTCCTGCTCACTCAACGGCACAGCCTTCACGTTGGTCACATTGATCTCTCCCTCCTTTTCGCCAAACTTGAGGGTTTCTCCAACGGCGCCGGGGTAGTATTGGAAGCACTTCAGTTTCCCCTGAATATCTTTCATTTGTTTCTTTCAACAACTGACATGGTTTTCGATGGTGTTGCAGAGCATGACAATGATCTCCGCGTTCTCTTGAACAATCATCGCCCAGAAGGAAACCTGCGTGTTCTCCAGAGGACCTTGGGTACAGATGAACCGCTTGTCGTTCGTAGTGGTGCTGACGTAATTCGCATGAATCTGTATTTTTTAAGGTTCCCATCAAATTACACGACTCCTCACAAAGTCGCAACTCAGTCCGGGGTACTTAAGAACGATTCGTCTTTCATCCTGACAGGGCACGTCCAGGTACCTCGCCTTCTCCTTGTTGACCATGCAGGCCTCGGTTGTCATGTTGTCTGGCTTCCATTTGGCCAAAGCACGGAACTCTTCCATCGTCTTGGGAACACCCTTTCTCAGCACGTTCTTCAGCCAGTCCTCTCCCTTAAAGATGTTTAAGATGCTCTTTTACTCCTTCCAACCTTCTTGATGGCCTCCTTATCCTTGGCGCTGACTTTGAAAGACTTGCTGGAGGAAGATGACTTGGGAGCGATCTCTGCACTTTTCTCTGCCGATTTCTTCACAGTTTCCATGGACAGAGACTTCTGACTGCTGGGGTTTGCAGTGGCACTCTTCTGCTTCTCCTTCTCCGATTCGTTGTTGTCTGGCGACTTCCCCACTTTGCTACTCGTGTCCCGATCAGACTTTCTGAATAGAGGCATTGGAAATAAAGGAGAAGACGCACTTTGGGACACACATGAAAGAAGACGAGGAGCGGAATGAACGTCGACCCAACTGAGACCCAATTGTGGGAAAAGGGACGGTACGTGGCGAGACTTACGCAGGCGTATAAGCTAATTTGATGATGGCTACAAAAGTTAGGTCCCTCTTCTACGCAAGACGTAGCCCCACGATAGTCTCCCTCGTGTCGCGGTTCCTTTGAATTGTGGCCGATGGCATCCCACACGAGTCACCCGTCGTGACCGAAGGGGAGTCGGCGGTGCAGGCAAAGACGGCAATTATCACCTCATAGAGATGATACCCGCGGGAATCAACGGATGGGAGCATCTTTTTGGAACGAAGGATAGAGGAATATAGATATCAAGCAACTGAAACTACCTTTAAATAAAATCCGGAAGCCGTTCTGAGAGTGCACTTCTGAGGTTTCTTGTTACAATTAAACAAAGTTTTCTAAACACAAAGTATATTTATTATAGCGTTTCTGGAAACGTTTTATAATACTGTTTGTATCACCATCACGGAACTGATATTTTTTCTTCCTTTTTTAACCCCTTCCTCACTTACCCAAGTTCAGATATCAAACGCCAATTAGCATTAAAGACACCGCTGTTTCCCACAATTATAGGATCGGACTCTAATCTTCATCTGTTGACTCCACCGGCTCGGATTAAAGGATTACTGTATACCCCTCGCCCATCGAGCTTGTCAATTGAAAATGGCCATGGTTATGCTAATGTACTCTGCGTCTCCTCATTGTGCGCGCTCTCTTGCTAGTTAGATGTGCAGGTTAATTTAATCTCATTCCAAGCTCGATGGGCGAGGAGTATAATTACTTCCGAGAGCCAATAGTCACACTGTTATAAGATTTAAAATAAAACAGCTTTTATAGAACAAATGAATTTATTTGCGCAAAACACTCATTTAATGAAATTATTCATGACTAAACTTTTAAACGTGTGTCCAAAGAGGGATACCATCTATGCATGTTGCCAAACAGTCAGAGCACATATCCATTTAACGTTCAACTCCTCTGGACCCCTGGAGTTCCTTCGTCCTTTTCCTCTCCGAAGGTCTCCTCCTTGCGGTACAGGAGCTACTCTAATTAGCGAGATGAGTGACGAGGTCGTCTGATAGAATCAGCAAAGGCGGCCGCACTCGGCAACTCTTCGTAATCGGTCGCCGCCGGAAACACCCTAAACCCCAAGGACTCCCGGAAGGCGTCGGCTTGGAGTCATCTGCACAAACTCACTTCCCATCCTTTTGATTTGTCTAAGTTTTGATTTCAACATTTCAGGCAATGATTTGGGGGAAATAAAGTGAGTTGTTAGCGTGGCAACGTAAACGTTGCTTTTAGTAGTAGCGTAGTGTGCAAAAATAAGGAAGTCTAAAAAATAGAAAATAGCATTCGTCTCACAGACCGGCGTTGTTTTTTCTGGTTTAGGGATCGAAATGTTGTTGCGTGGCTGAGAGTTTCTCTGGTTGGTCGGGGTAGACTGTGCGCATCGGATCGGGTCAGTTAAAAATATGAGAGGAACGAAGGGAAAGAGAATCCCATATGTGAGACAGTCTTAGACGACTACAAAGCGCAGAGTGAACGAAAGATAATCGGTCGATACATCGCCTGAGATAAGACAACTGCCGTCATTTTGCTTTTTTCACATTGCGGTCTTCCTTGTTAACGCATTCTCTACGGTAAGGCCTTCTCGGCGAGTGTTCACAAATGGATAGTCACAACCAACATTTGGAAAGTCTTTTAATTTCATTTCAGATTTGGGTTTTCTCTGTTAACGATCTCAACGCTTCCTTAAAATCAGCAAAGTTTTTACTAAAAATAAATAGATTTGTATACTCCTCGTCCATCGAGCTTGGAAGGAGATTAAGACAACCTGCACATCTAACAAGCAAGAGAGCACGCCAAATGAGGAGACGCAGGGTAAATTAGCAGGGTCATTTTATGGTAATGGTCATTTAAAATTGACAAGCTCGGTGGGCAAGGAGTATACACTAGTGATATTTATTTACTGGGAGTCTAACCCCCTCATAACTCACACCGAAGGTCATCCCCGTGCGTCATAAGCAGTCACTCAGAGATGTGCATCTTTACTGTCCGTAAATATTTTCCCGGGTTTACAGTCGCGTAATTCCAGTTATTATAGCAATTAAGGTGTCGGATCTGACAAAACGGGGCCCACGGGCAACGTACACTTCCCAGTGGCACTGACGGCAGGTGTTTCTGAGAGACCACGGAAAGACGCTGTCTTGAAGCACAGAAGGCAGAGAGCAGAGACATTGAAGAATTATGACAACTGTCAGTTAATTTCACAGCGGTTTCGGTTTCAAATTTGGTTTGGAAGTTGCTTCTGACAATGAATACTACTTACGCGAGTTCACTTGCTGTCACTTTTGTTTACCCCTCCTAATTGGAACAGTGGCTCCGGTGATCCGCGTAATCCGATCCCTTCCAGACTACAGGTGCCCTGCAATAGCAGTCTCGTGTGGGGGTCAATGGCCGAGTACCGTTGGCAATACGGAAAATATCCCACAGAGAAAATGAAGGTGGCGAGGTGTTAGAAAAATGGTACACGGTACATATCTTACCTATTTTGTGTTGCGAGAACGCTCTTTGAGAAAAAAGAAGAGGCAACAACAATTAATAAAAAGGCAAGATCATACGATAATGCACTGAATATGACAATCTCAATGGAACAATCTCACTTTATAAGGGGCGGTCGCTTTCATACCAACTTCTCAATTTCTTTTATCCTCCCTTGTCACTCCCTTCCCTAATCTTCTCCAAGTTCTCCAGCCACCGTGCAGGGCGTTCCCCTTGCCCTCATTAACCTTGACTCGCGCAACCTCGCGCTCCTCCGAGATTTATGGCTAATAAACAACTCGTTGCAGCAGAGGATGGATGTCCTCTTGTCGTCGTCTCCATCTCCTCCTCCCTCTTCACACAAAACACAAGGCCTGCTTTCCCGACATCCTCTCGCCGAATATTAGCATGTGCACGACGTCGTCCGTCATTGAATGGCCCATTTGCAAGTGTCTCCAGCTGTCACCAACACCCACTGACGCCCTGATTTCCATAGGAGACAGTCGTCTGAACTGATTCCAGGAGAGACTGAAACACGAAATGCCACAGGGGCAGGCGGCGCAATAATTAAAAGAGAGCAATGTGTAACAGTCAAAAATTACATAGAAAAGGTGCAGTCTAAATAAAAAAGATAAAAGGTAAGACGCAGTCGCAGTTAAAAAGTAAGACGCCGTCTAAATATAGAAAGTGGAGCCTTTATGAGAAAAACCTCGGAAGCAGGGACAGATGGCTGGCAGGAAATAGGGGCTGGCGGTGGGATTCCGAAGGATTTGCACAAGCGATAATAGGAAGGGATTTAGGGATATTCGCACCCAAGAGACGGGAAATTGGAATTTTAAGTTTGCAAAGAGTTGAACTACCGGATACTTTCTAATCCAACCGAAGCGGCCACAGTCTGCGAGATCTGAGATGACTCTTAGAAGAGACTTAGCCGTGTTTCCTCTGCCCAGAGGGTATCCAGACTCATCCATCCTTCCCCAACTGCCCCATTTCCTTCTCCTTGTCTTGTCCATTGGCGCCAGTCGAGACGCCCTTCTCGCCAGATGTAATCTACAAGAATGACACGTTTTCCCGTGGTTCTACGGTAGCGGCGAATCCTCACTGACCCAGTTGCCGTCGCGTCTGTCACAAACAAGCAGCCTCTTGGTGCCAGCTGTGACTGTTTGGGTCCCGAGGCGAATTCCCTAGACGGTCGTCCTATTAACGGGATCAAATGGGCCGAGAGCACATCGTGAATAATATGCAATTGAATGATAAATCTCGGCGGCTGACAACCGACGTACGAGAGAACATGCAAATAGGAGAGATTCAGAGACCGACAGATTTTATGCTAATGTCCAGCTATGATCCCCGGGGCGACAACAGAAGCATCACTCCTTCCGCTCCTTAATTCAAATGACTCACCCTCTTCTGAAGACGTCCAAAGTTCTAAGGGTCATTATTTTACATCTCTTCAGTATCAATTATCTTGTAATCTTTGCATCCGACCTAATCACTTCACCTGAAGAGCCGTCTTGCACTGATCTGGAACCAGCCGATTGCGCGAATGCGTTGCGGCTGTCGATTAGAGTTACGGCTGTCAATAGGAGTTCTTTGCGGCTGAAATCGTTTGACAAAGGAGCCGCAGGTGTCTTGGCGCTAATAGTCGCCGCGCCTCGAACGCGATTTATCGGCGCCAACTGTGCCAGCCGGCTGCCTCCATGGCTACCGTAGACGAACAGCTGGGTGGCAGGAGGAGGGCTGGTCGCAGCCTTTCCTCGTAAGACCCTTTTGTCCGTGGTGATGGATTCTGTTGACCATCTATCTTTCAATTGTTCAATCTTTAGAGAACCGTCGAGTAAGTAATTTTTGAACCACCTCTTCAAAACGATTGGTATTGTCGATTCGCTCGGCTACAATAGCTTTGACCTTACTCACTATGTTAAACCAATCAAAAGGAACAAGGGTTGGGTTCACATGGGCTTTTCAATCTGCAGTGACTTTAGAAACAAATTCCTCATCGAAAAGATTTCGGAATTAGGTGTCAAACAGCATGCACATAAAGCAGCTAACTTTGAACTGGGAATGTAATAGCCCCATATTTTCAGCATAGTTCCAGCAGCTGCCATATTTCTGTAATACTAGTTCCATGGAACCCCATCGATTACTCGTGCGTGTAACTACTCCGTCGGTTGTAAAGTCTTCCTCCATGCCCACCCACAGCCTACAGTACTCGCAAAGCCTCCCCGAACTGTCCATTTGTTGTCAATTAACCTCGAATCCTTTTGTTCCCGGAAGATCTATATCTTTGGAAACGCGATCCAGCCGTTCGTTCCGCGCGTTCCTCCACATTCCCCAGTCGTAACCACTCCCGAGAGGCTTACGGTAACCGCCGCCCTCCAATTATTGCGAGGCCGAGGTGCGCGAGAATTCCCCGTCGGCCCTTCCGGACGACGGACGGCTGTCTTATCGCAGACACCTCTCAAATCAGCAGGGTATCTGGGGATCTTAAGAGAAGCCAACGTGAAGGGAAGGGCCAGTGCAACGGGAGGAGCCTTTGAAGATAGCACAAAAGTGTTTGGTTGATCCTGGAGGGCACATGTGGATACATGCTCAGGTTCCGCTTTTACTTTTATAGGCGTTTCGGGGCTCAAAACGCAATTCTTCATTAGTTTCTAAAGATTGGCACATGGAGGGTGACACGTGAATCCGATCGAATCTCATTCAGGGCAAAAATGATAGGTATAGGCAGTGTTTCGTCTTTTAAGCCGGCAAACAATACATTCCGTTTTTACTGTTAAATTATATATAACTTATATCTACCGGAAATTAGTTTTTAAAAAACTGGTTGTTATGGCCCTGATGCCCCAGTTGTAAGTCTCTGATACCTCAAAGTCCGTGCCGCCGAAGTCCGTGTCCCGTGGTGTCACCCTCCATGCGCCGATCTCCTTGTCTCCAATTCCTTTGCCCCTGCCGCAACCTAAAATCCCGTCCCAGTCAACTCGGGTGGATAAATCGGCGTCTGATTCCAGTCTATTTTCCAATTAGGCGCGGCTACGGTGGCTTCGTCCCGGGGGAATCAGGCGCTTATCACGCGAAAGAGACTCGATTTATCCCATACACACTCCATTAATTGCAGAGAATACGGTAGGAAGGGGAGGACGGCAAACAAGGAATTCACACGCATAGGCATCACATCCAGAGGGAAGAACTTGTGGTCTTCATAGGGAATAAGTTGAAGCTAAACAATCGAGATGCCAACAACACGTACACACAGAACGAGGGTTAGAAATAAACTATAATAGATTGGAAAACAGGTTTGAAGAGCAAAACTTTTAAATTTTAGTTCTAGGTTTGCTTTAAATGGGAGGCACAAAGGTTCCGACATAAGGAAACGCGCGCATGCGGGCGACACCTACGGATACATGGAGTGGTTGCGGCTGTTTTATGGAAGAGGTGATGGTTCCGAAGGGAACGAACATGAGGGTCGGAATATTTAATGGTGAGAACAGAACTTCCTGCTGTTATCGATTAATCAAACCATTTTCTAAGAGTCGAATTAGTCGAGTGCGTCTAGTGTCCAACACAACCTTCGCAGTTGACACTGCCTGTTCCTTGTGCCCCTGGTTAATTTCCTGAAAAATGCAGCTGTGTGCAATTAAACTACGTAATAATAAAAATTCTCGCAAACACCTTGCCACGAATGTTTTGTACCTTCGTAGATGTTTTGAATGTTTTGTACTTTTCTCGTTGTCATTCTATCTCTGTGCAGAAATTGTCTATTTTAACTGTCTATACATTTACTTCTGCCATTGTTATTTCGACTGTACCAGTTTCTTAGAAACACTTATTGTCCCACAAAGTAATTCTTTCTAACAATGCACATTTCCTCTGTTGCACGTGCCGCTAATTCAAAGGCGGCGTCGCTCCCGTGGCCGTGCCCCGGGGTGCCTCCCTCGGTCAAGGCGGTCTCTCCTTCGGTCCATCCAACAATCCATTCGGCCTGTCTCCGACCACTGTCGTCTCCTCCAAATTCCTCTCTCCGGTCCTTTTTTCGCCCAGCTCGTTCCGCTTGCAGCAGCCGGTCATTTGCAGTTTTCGCGGTGGCGCTCGTCTCCGTTTCGGAAATGGCGACCGGAGCCCGTCATTTCCGCGTCTGTTGCGGCCTTCGACCCTCATGAGAATTTCAGCCGTTTATGGACTCTAACCAGAGTCTCCTTTTCACTCTGCGTGAATGAGCGGAAATAACATACTGCATTTGGTTTTCAGGGTACACTTGCTTTATGAATTTTTTTAAAGTTCCCATTTTCGTGCTTTCGCCAATAGTTAATTTTCACTGGGATCTTTTGGCTACTCTCCTCCACCTCTTCTTCCTACCTCAGCCTCTTTTGCCCCGCCGTCCCACACCCAAATCCCTTCGCCTCGGGCGGTCGTTGGCATGTCTCCAGATGCTATCTGCCACTTGTTGGCAGATGACAAGCCCATTTGTCGTCGGCGCTTATCTCCGTGATAAGCGACCCGTGGCTACCGTAGTTCGGCCCTCAATTGGCCGCCCCGCCCCCTGCCCCGCCTCCGCCGGCGCCCGCCCTGCGCAGTCCTCCTGTCGTCCAGTGCTATCGCATCGCCATCTTTGATTATCACGCAGATTCGCGCCGTTCCCTGATTATCAGGCTGATTTCAGCCACAGGACACGGCTATCACGTCGTAATGTTGTCGTTCGGCGCCGACGACGCTAATCCAAGCGACGCCAAAGGGCGCGCCATTCCTCGCTCTTGGCGCTGAGTCAACCGCTCCCCGACGACCTTTCATAACCTCAAATGTCTCTGCGTTTGAAAATGGACGGACGCTGCATTGAGTGCCTTGCATTTACTTTGTCTCTCTTTCCTCTCTTTTTCTCATTCTGTTGCTCTCTCCACCTCTCACTTTAAGAACTCCCCCTCACAGTATCTTTCTGTCGCTATCTATTTACTAGCCGTCACATTGCTCATCTTGCAGACACCTTTCGAGGGAATGACGGATACGAGTTATACGAAATTCTCTGAGATGTATCCAACCGAGATGTCGACCATGTCCATGCCTTTGGTCGAAGACGTCAGCTCTGCCATCGTAGCCGACTGTGGACTGGACAACAGCGGAGAACTGCAGACCAGCAACGACGACACCGTAAGTTCTTTTTCCACAGATAAACGCGATTTTATATCCAAAATGGAAACTGCTGGGCAAACTACTAGTGCTTTAGAGCACCCCTTGAGCAACTCCATGATATGGGAGTAATTTACATTGTTGCACCTGACGTTGAAGTTATATTTCACTGTAATTGACATTATTTCCTATTCACAAGAGCTAAAGTTTTGGTGTTCAATCAAACACGCCCTCCCTACACCAATTTTAGTAGCGTTCTCCTTACAACAATACATCAAGTTTTCATGGTTGTATCTACCGTTATATCAGCTTTCAGTATCTTTTTATCGGCCGGGATTCATTTTCTTTCTGCAAAATCTGTTGTCAATTGACCGTTTTGGCGTCATTATAATTCCATTGCATTTCTTTGCTCGCTGACAGTGCTTCCCGTGTCTGCCGTTTACTCTCCTGAGTCACCGCCACATGCCGAAAAAAGCCCTGTTCTTTCGAGCCAAAAAGGCAACGAGCAATAGTTTTTTCTGACGTCCGATTGGCATTTACCCTTAGTAGCTGATAGAGAAAGACACAAGTAGGCTCTTATTTGGAATTTTATAGGTCTTCTCGCCCGTGAAGCCATCTGCCTTCTACAACACGTCTGGTACAACTACGATGTACTACGCGGCTCCTGCCAAAGTCACCGACTACAGCAGCACAGGTGAGGAGAAGGGAAACGAAGGGACTGAGTGCATGATGATGATCTCCAGGGGACACACGCCTCATTGCCTCGGCCGCATCATGGCCATTGATTACGGCCGGGAAATGAATCCGCCGCGGTCCTCCCAATGGACACGGCGACCATTAAACAACTAGACTTATTGTGCCACGGCATTCTCGTTTACGACAAACGAAAGATTGCCTAACGGGAATTTGGCTTTAGATGAGAAGAAAAGTTTGATAGAATGTTTGCCTGGCTGTACTATTTTAAAAACTTGAAGTCGAGAAACAGAATTGAGTCTTACATTTTCTGCTTTTATTTAATACCCAGAATACAAAGGTGTAAATACATTTTATATAAGTTTTACATTTTCAGGCTACCCGATGCTGTTCAACTATCCCACGGGGTACACCCTGCCTACCTCTGCCGCCTGCACTGAATCTGCCTTCAACCAGACGGCCACTATGATGGACCCCACTGTCTTCTCCTGTAAGCCACTTTATCCTCATTATATAGTTTTTCTTTTTAGCAGCGAACAGTCAGTTTTACCCCCAGTTCAACTACAACTACGACTACAACATCCAACAGCCGACAGCCCTTCTTCCTCGAGTGCCAGCCGTCCCCTCCACTTCGACGTCTTCTTCTTCCTCATCCTCCACTTCTGCCAACAACTCTGCTTCCAGAAACAACAAAGCTAGTTCCAGTGAGTGGTCGATGTCATTCCCCTTCAACCCTTCTTAGTTTCAGCCGAGGGACGCGAGTGCCTCAACTGCGGGGTTCAGCAGACTCCTCTCTGGCGGAGGGACAACCAGGGACAGTACCTCTGCAACGCATGCGGCCTTTATTCCAAGATGAACGGTAGTTCGAGGCCACTGCAGAAACCGAAGAAAAGACAGGTGAGTACGGTATCTGTGTCTCTGCGTCTCTCGCCAACAGCAGCCTTGAACCAGCCGAGTTTGGCAGTTGCGCAACGAGATTGACACGTCACGAGGCTAATTGAGCTCGAGGTAGAAAGGAAGAGCCAAAGGACTCTGGGAATAGGGGAAAAATGCGTTGTGTTCCTTTCCATAGCTGATACCTTAAAAGTCTTATCCGCATAGAATCCTAGCCCTCGGAGGTGTTGACCCACCTTCCTCCCTGTCTCCCTCCCATCTATATTGTCCTTCTAGTTTACTTTCTCTCTGTCTTTTTTTATGTATTTTCCTCTCCTGCCTCCTTTTAGTTTCCCGTGTTCGCACCTGTCGTGCTACGCGCGAAAGAAGCCGCCGGCATGCAAAGCGTCGCCGTCGGAGGTCGTCCGCTATCTTCGACACATCAGCGACCTTTGCGAGTCTCATAAATCAGCGCCTACCTGCCTTACAAATGCTCTCGGCGGCTAATACAGTAACCCGACAAAGAACAAAAAGATCCATTTCAGAGCACACAAAAACGGACTGGAGTCGCCTGCGCCAACTGCAAAACCACGAACACAACGCTCTGGAGACGGAACGGCAGCGGAGAGCCTGTGTGCAATGCCTGCGGATTGTACTACAAATTACACCAGGTAATGTACATTGGGATACTGTAGGCACAAATAGAAATTGACTTAAAAGAGGCGGATGGATCGTAATTTCCCACGGATTCTTTGTGACTCGCACCAACCAAAGGCGGCCGCTGATCGCGCAACTCTTGCGCGGACCAATTACCCCATCTCTTGCCAAAACACTGACTCTAATCCGGCTAAATGGCTAATTGCCAGGTCAAAGGAAGGGAATTCCTTCGTTATTCAAACCTTTCAACAAAAACTCATTTTTGTATTTTAGGTGGCCAGACCAGCAGCTATGAAGAAGGATCAGATCCAGTCGAGGAATAGGAAAATCTCTTCTAAAAGCAAGAAAAACAAGGGAGTGGACGAGTGGTCGATGAAGGGATACGACACCAAGTACGACATTAAGCCCATGCCCACGGCCATGTTCTACCAGCCCCAGCCGTACCCATTCATGTTCCCCCAGTAGAGGCCGAAGCCTCCCCAATCCCCGTCCTTTCTGTGATCGTCAGCCCCGTCCTACCAAACTGTACAGCGTTATTTATTACTTCTTTCCTCACTTGTCTGGGTCCAACACTTTTTCACTTTGCACGAGATTCTAAATAAATTTATATGTCTGAATTGTCTTTGGATTTCAAATGAACAGAGAGAAAAGAGAGGGAGGCAACGTGTTCTGATAGCCATCCCTCAGAAGTTGAATTGTCCGAATGGTGCAAACTGTTAATTTCGATTTCGCTTAGTTGTATTCTACCAAGAGTTTCAATTTAAATGACAACTTTGGCGCCTGTTTAAATTAAATGACACATTTGACGCCTTTTCCCGCCGATCAGTCACTTTGTCGGCATGGAAACCAAGCAAGGAGAAAGGGATTATTTCAAGTGACAGAACGTAAAGCAGATATTTTCGATATGATCTGCCTTTTTTACAAAGTTCCAAAGCACCTTTTTTTAATAGTCCACTTTAAATCCGTGTGACCTTTCTCTTAGGGTATATACCTTGCCCATGGTACACAGTCAACTCGATTCATTCCCTGTGAAAGAAAACGCACTCTATTATTTACCTTCAATTAAGTATGCTAATGAAGTCTATAAATAATTGTTTGCAAAAGAACGGTTCAAGAAGTGTCTCATCAGATACGAGTGCGTGTCGTTCATCTGATCTTGATGTACCCACAGAAACCCCGACAAGCGATACCATCATTTCATATTTCCAGCTGGAAACCTCAACTGTCATGCGGGAAACTTTTGATTTCAGTTATATTCAGGTACCTGCTTACAGGTGACAAAGGAGAACGGTACAGTTGCATTGTTTTTACCCCGTGTGTAATCCTGACTTGTGTAATCGGAACAACGTGCGAAGCTGAGTCGTGTTTTATTTGGTACGCGGGTTACGGTAGCGAGGGAGTGCCAACCGGTTCTCTTCCCGTACGGCAAAGTATCTTTTCTCCCCTCTTCTTCCTCCCCTCTACAGTACTCCTTCTACCGTAATGTCCTTCGTCCTCCTCCCGTCACTCTCGTGTCGTCGCCCGAGTGTCCGTCGGTCGAAGCAAAGGCCTGCAACCAGTCGGCTGTCCTTATCGGTGCCATCTACAGATTGTAATCGGCGTGTCGGCCGACAAATATCCGAGTTGGTGACTGTTTCGGGGTTCTTCGAAGCATCAGATAGGTGCCAGAAACGCAGATAAAAGACCGCAGTTTGCCTTTTTTGAGATGCCATCGAGATAGAAGTGTTCGCACCGCACATTTTATCATATTTGGCAAAATAAGCTGATATATGTTACACCCAAAGTTTGGTAATATATTTTATACCAAAACTACGCTATGCAAATATACAAAATAAGGATTTACCAATTTAGGAGAGAGGGGAATTGGATCTGTTATCGCTACACTTCAGATCCAGAAGTGTCTGAGTGCCTTGACGTCGCTGCCCAACTTTGGCAAATGTATATTACTTTAAGTCTTTCTTTCTTAACATTTTAGTTAATATCTTTTAATCCATATTGTGTTTCTTCGTTCCGTAAAAAAAACTAAAGTAGCAAATGGTGAGCATTTGAAATAGAGAAATCCGCGTCTAGCAATACATCCTTTGGCCCCTTGACTTGTTGAGGCTCGTTTTGTTAAAGATGAACGTTATCGGTACCAACAACGCATATATACATCTACTTTCTCTTACTATTAGCCATTCACATTGCCTCCTCCGCGGCCGCCCAGTTGTTGTTTCGTCTAATCGCCCATCCATTCCTCCGATCGAAAAAGACGCCAACTGTTCCCGAGGTGTGGCGTCCACAAATTAGAACTGCAGGAGGAAAAAGTGCGTGGAGACACGGCGATTTATGCTAAACAGGTGGAGTACGGTAGGCGGAGGAACTGGGACGACGGACTGAAATCGAGGGAGGAGGAAGGACGGCTTTATGGCACATTTGGGAAAATAACGACCAATTCAAACAGTTGATGAGTTTTTCCCGTGTTCCCTAAAACAAAAGATTTCCTTTTTCTTTTGTGATCACCTGATAGTTTCGGATCTCTATTTAATAAAATTACAAAAGTCACACCCATATTTTGTCTGTTCAATGATGTCAATAGTTTGCCGACTGGCATTGTTTTGGTCAATCGCGCAGTTTTCAAAACAGAATTTCCAAAAGTGGCCGTATACAATCAATTCATATGAATACTCTGGCATAACATGTTTACAGGTGGAAATTCCTGTTTTACAGAAACTGAGTAAATATAACATGGAAAAGAGCGTATCTAATACTAACTTTTGGGTTTTGTAAAGTTATGTGAAGAATAAATAAGTCAGGCGTTAGGTCAAACACAAGAAACAGTCCGTGTCCAAGAAAGCACGTTGGAGCGAACGCCAAGAGTCTTTGGACACTAACGGAGATCAGGTAAAATAATAGGGAAGAAGTTAAACAAGGGTGACCACAATTAAATTAGATATCGAGGAGTAAATGAGAAAGCGGGAGAGAGAGAGAGAGAGAGAGAGAGAGAGAGAGAGAAAGCGAGCGAGAGAGAGAGAAAGAGAGAGAGAGAGAGAGAGAGAGAGGGAGAGAGAGGGAGAGAGAGAGAGGGAGAGAGGGAGAAGAATCGACATGATTTTCCCCCAAAACATTGGCACTATATTTCGTTTACATTTATTTGTTGATCAAAACGATCATCAGACGCAGCCAATCAAAATGATCATCAGACGCAGCCTACCACCAATTCCCCAATTGCTATTTTTTTTATCAGACGGAGGTTTCCGTTTCAATAAGTTTTTTCAATAACTTTTCATAGTTTTCCCGTCTGCATTCATTTCCCTTTTTCCTTAAACGTCTCTTGCGGTTCCGTCGGTGGAATCAGTCGTTGTGTCCGCCGAACGATCTGCAAAAAAGGACGGAAGTAGCCGTCTTCGGCGGATTCCCACTCAATTAGTGGCTTTATCCCCCAGAAATGTCCCCATCCCCGTTGACGAATCCCAACCATTCCGCCAAAGCGGATCATAACCATGCACCAACAACCCATGTCGATTGACGCAGCTCCACCAACCACCTCTCACAATGCATGTGTTCCCCGACTTTGTTTGGTTAGTTCAGTGTAGTCATGCACTGTTCTTTCATTAAATACTGCAATGCTACAACTCACTTGATGGTCTGTGATATTTCCCTCCTTATCTTCCTCTTTCTTTCGTCTGTGTCTGTCGGCCTCTCCTCTCTCCGTCTCTCAGTCAGAGCCTAATGACGTCATATCATGCATGACGAAAGATAAAGGGATAGTTCGCTAAAGGGAAATCCGACGGAATCCCCGCAAATTGGCTGGCTGCCTACGCCCTTTCCTGCCTACACTCTTTTTGTGTTAGATAAAAAGAGAGACTGATTTAGAGAAAACATTTTCATCATTCCTCTTTCTTGTTCCTTGATCTCGAAAACCAACAATCGAAAGAACCGGCCTTTCTATGTTGTCTCGATCTCTGTATTTGTTGTGTTCAATTTCCACGACCGATTTTCCAGATGGGTCCTTCCAAAAGCCCCTCAACTCTGCATTTTCGTGTCAATGACATTCCAAAATGGCCGGCCATATTTCTCTTTGGATTTCAGGTATTCTTTTAATTTTTATAAATCTGATCACCAATATTCTGCGTGTTCTGTTGGCAGAGAAACAGGTGTTGGCGGGCGGGAACCCGCGAAACGGTCGCGTGGATCCTTTTTCTGTTTGGCGAACATCGACCACAAATTAATTGCATTTACAATGACCATTCTGTTCTCTAGACCAAAATTTTTTGAAGAGCATTGACAATTGATTATAATTATTCAACATAATATTGGAAGTTTTAACACTTCTTGCTCATCAAATTCTTTGACGAGAAAGAAATGTATTCTAAATCAAAAATAACACATACACAGTTAGAGCCCTCACATGCAGAGCATATGTGAAAAGAGCATTGTCATTGCGAGTTGGAATACTTTATTGTCTACAATTCATCTTTCGAGAGATCGGCGTAGGAGCCGAAGATGCCGAAGAATGCAGCCTTGGCGACGAGGAAGGATGTAGCGAGGATGAGCTGGTAGACGTGGACCCTGTCAAGCACCCTGTGGACCTTGTGGAGCAGAGCCTGCAGGACAAAGGCCGTCAGAGCAACGTAGATCAAAGACAGGGAGACGAAGGAGGTCGTCATGTAGCCAGAGACAAAGGCCAAGGCCAGGTTGGCGAAGAGAGCGGTCGCAGAGGCAGCGAGAACGAGGACACGGCGGTTGCGACCGAAGGAGGAGGCCATGGAGGGGAAGACCACGGCGACCACGGCAGGGGCCACAGCAGCCAACGGCTGGGCGGAGACGAAGCGGGAGGAGAGGACAAAGCCAGACAGGAGCCCCTGGGTGAGACTGAGGCTCAGCAGACTGAAGCGGACTGATGCGTCGTTCTCCTGCTGCTGGTCGGCCTTAATTCAATTTGTCAGAGATCATTTGTGGAGGACACCTTGTACACGGTGTAGAGGCCGTAGATGGGAAACCCAAAGTAGGCGAAGAAGGCAGCTCCGAATTTCCCGAAGAAGAGTCCCGAAGAAGGACGGAAGAGATAGGTACCACAGAGGGAGGCCACCTCCGTCCCCAGTACCAGAACAGAAGCCCAGCCCATAGCCTCGATCACAGGCTTCACTGGAGTGTCGACGGCATCCTGAAGTTTCATGAACAGACAAAGACAGAAGGCTCACCGCAGAAGACACGGTGTCGTAGAGTTCGTCAGTGCGAAGGACCCTTTGGGAGAGAGCGGCTAGTTCGCGAGTATCCAGCTGAGAAATGAGGGGGGAAGGCAGGGAAGTCACGGAATGTCACGGGGCGCACTTTAACATGTGATCAATTGATCAAATTGGTGAATTATACTAACAACTTTAAGCGGCGGTTTTTTTGTCTGGTTTAGACAACTTAATAAGGTTTTCAGCAAATGATGTTATGTGTTTCTGGTCTGCTTGTGGTCCCATTTCTCGTAGCCCAAATTGCCTGCGCTGGCTCTGAGACAACCGCTCTACGAGTGAAACTGATAGCCGCAACGTTTGCAACATCCGGGATAGCCACTCTTGTCCAGGTAAATGTTCTTCTTCTGTCCCTCCAATCCCACTGTTTCAGACTACTGTTGGTCTGCGACTCTCCATCCTCCACGGACCCTCCTTCGCCTTCCTTCCTCCCCTGCTGGCCTTTGCCTCCCTTCCAGAGAACAAATGCAATGTAGATGAATATACGCACGTCCCAGAGGAGCAATGGATGGCTCGAATTGCTACGGTAAATATCAGAAAGTGGCAAACTCGTTTTCAGATTCAAGGAAGCCTGTTGCTTGGAGTTCTTCCAATGGTCTTCCTGGGAGCAACTGGTCTCATTGGTGTTTTTGCCAAATATGTGGGTCCTGTGACCATTGCTCCCCTTTTGGTTCTTCTGACCCTTGGCACAGTTCCCACATTGGAAGAGAAGATGTCCCTCCATTGGGTTTCTGCGCTGTAGGTTCCTTTGTCAAAAATTTTTTTTGACGTTTCAGAGAATTCTTGATCCTCGTGGCATTGGTGATCTTCCTTGAGGAAGTGCGCGTGCCAATTCCATATTATTCCACTTCGAAACGACGTTTCAAAGCAGCACGCGTTCGAGTTTTCGGCCAGTTCCCCGTGATTTATTTTTCAAAAACAACTTAACCTATAAGTTTTCAGTATCTGATTGGGATTGGCATCGCCTGGTTGGTCTGTCTCTTCCTCACTCTTTCCGAATTGGAACCCAAAGAGGGGGAGGCTCGTGTTGATAAAAACGCAAGTATGGCTGTTCTGGCACAGTCTCCGTGGTTTCAAGTACCTCTTCCATGTAAGAGTGAGTTACTTCTTCTAAGTATTTATTTCAGTTGCCTTCGGAGCCCCACAAGTGTCAGCTGGACTCTTCCTAGGATATATAGCATCAGCCATGGCTTGTACTATGGAAAGTATAGGGGATTACGGTATGTGTGCAAGAATTTCAGAAGAGAGGCATCCGCCGTCTCCAAACACTAATAGGTAAGTTCCAGTGGAACTGTAATACAAATACTGCAGGGGTATCATGTGCGAGGGATTTGGAGCCATGTTGGCAGCGGTGATGGGCATTGGAACAGGAGTTACCACATATGCAGAGAACATAGCACTGATGAATGTGACAAAGGTAAGAAGAAAAACAGATGAGGAACATATTTAGAAGATAAACTAAGGAACAGAGCGAGAAGGAGGCAGAGACCTCGTAAAATAGAAATAGGCCTAAGAATTGGTTTAGGTGGCCAGTCGAGTGACAATGCAAATGGCGGGTGTTCTTTTGCTTTTCCTTGGTCTCTTCACCAAATGCGCGGCCATCTTAGCCACCATCCCTGAAGCCATCGTCGGAGGAGTACTGGCCATGGGGATGACCATGATCACAGGTGTGGCACTCAGCAATCTCCACGTAAGTCTCTTTTCCTCTCTGAACACTCTGGTTAAAGTCAGTGGATCTTGGTCTTTCCCGCAATCTCGCAATAATGGGGCTGACTGTGCTCGGAGGAATGACTATTCCCCTCCACTTTGAAAAACACCCCCTCCGCACGGGAAATCTTACTGCGGATGAGGTCTTCAATATGCTTCTGGGGATCCGGATGCTGGTCGGAGGTCTCTTAGCCTTCTTTCTTGATAATGCCGTTGGAGGTAACATTTGAATCGATTTTGAATGTCTTGTGTTTCAGGAGCAACAAAAGAACAGCGAGGTTTCCCAGTGATCTCTGGGAAGAATGAGGATGACGTCTATCGTCGTGACGGGTATTCTCTGCCGCCTTCTGTCGAACGCTTCCTTCAACGGTTTCCTTTCCTTCAAAAGTTGCCATTTTTTCCAACTCTACCTCCAGTTGTTGAACAAAATGATAAGTTTTAAATGTTTTTTTAAATTAAAGTAGTTTTCTATATTTGCCAACTGGCTGTTATGTTTTGTGGGAGTGGGTTTAAGGCGATTATTCAAATCAGTGATCGGTGGTTAAGGTGACTGTGGCAAAAACCACGCGAAAGATAAAAAATACGTTAATCATACGCAATATAGTAACGATGATTCATCAACAAAAGAGACTGTTCGATGTTTATTTTCGACAACAGCTCTTTTCCGTCGTGTCGTGTCTTCTACTTTCGACTGAGGTTGACCTCAGACTCAGACTGGGCGATGACGTTGCAGGCACTGCTGACAGCCGACGCAGTGGGAGAGGTCCTGGCAGAACTAACGGCGGAAGAGGTCTTCTGCATCTTGTGAGCCAGTTTGTTGAGGGCCTTCATCTTGGGCAACAGTTCCCTGCCGACCACTCCTCCATTCAGCAAAGCCTTCTGGGCCTCGGACAACACCTGTTCCGCCGTCTGGCGCATCGCCCAAATCTCCTTGCGCTGACTGCTCTTCTCCAGCCGAGTAAAGTGCTCAACAAGGCCCTGAAAACGTCCATTTCTTCAGAAGACGAAGGAAACAACCTCCAGGAGAGGAATCGCCTTGCGGATCTCAGTGGCGTTGGAGCAGTCCTTGTTGTGGTGCTTTGCGTTGACAGCAGCCACCGACATCTCCGACAGCGAAGTGTTGGTGGTCGAAGGACTGGCCACAGTGGAGCTCATGGGCTGCATGGACTCGGTCGAGGGAGAAGCCTTCGTCGAAGGAGAAGCCATGGTCTTCCCAGTGACCGTTGCGGCCGTCTTCTCAGTGACCTCATCCTCATTCTCCTTCTTGTCCATGTCCACTGCAGAAAATTATCGACTTCACCAAAAAAGGCCTGCTTCTGAAACAACAAAGATTTATTCCTTGAATCAAACTAACGTCCAGTTTGCCAGTAGACTTTTTGTATACTCCTCGCCCATCGAGCTTGGAATGAGATTAAACTAACCTGCACATCTAACTAGCAAGAGAGCGCGCACAATGAGGAGACGCAGAGTACATTAGCATAACCATTGCCATTTTCAATTGACAAGCTCGATGGGCGAGGGGTATAAACGACGAAGCGCATTTCCGTCTTCTCGATGCCCTCCTCGGGGTAGGTCCTCCTGATGACAGCGCAGCGACGAGGCAGCTGGTTCTTTTCGCCTTCTGAAGAAGTTTTCAATTCAGAAGACAACCTACCCTTGGAGTTCTTCTTCGACTTGGAGTCGCCCTTTTCCCCGGCAACCGACCGCATTGCAGGAGAGAAGCAGTTGTTATGAGAAAAATCAAAGAGCTCATGCAGTCTACGTGAACATGCTAATAATGGTTTCTTCAAAACCCTTGTGCCTAAAAGAAAACTCTGAAAACTTAGCAAGAACCCATTTGGCCAACAGAAATCTAATGTCGCCTTTGGAAACAACGTGTTTACCAAATTTCTTTAATCATACCGTAATCTACCATTTTTGTAATACGTGATTGTACTTCCTTGAAGCCCTGAATCAACGCAGAAGTGGCCACTTCATTCACTTCGTTCGACATTTTGTGCGGTTCAGGGTGAATTTTTTTTTCTCATTTTGCAATTGCTGAAAATAAATAGAATAATTGAAGTATGTGATGGGCACCTGTTGATCATATCGTCCGTTCTTGAAAGTCAGTGTTTGCCAAATGTATCTAAACAAAATCTACAGTAATCACTTGTTTTCCTTCTTTGATCGGCTTAAAAGTGTATCCACACTTGGGTTTATAAGGCTAATGCTCTTTGTGTCAACTATCGTCGGTCACTCAGTCTCCCAAATGTATAACTTTTCATTCCCTCACTTTAAAACAAACTCCTTCCGAACTCTCTTTCTGCCTGTGTCTTCCTCTTGTCATCCGTTTGTTTCCATCTTTGTGTCCTATTTGTATTTGATTCGGTTCTCCTCCGTCCATTCGTCCGCAAGAGTGCAAGAGTCGGACTAAGAAGGTCAGTCGGTGGAACGGCCGTCGCTGTAACATTTCCTGTGCCATCTGACTCTTTTGGACGCAGTTTGTTTGTTTGCGAGTGACCATTCCAGTTCCGCCCAGCCACCGAAACGCCTCGCTGACCGTCGTAGTCAGTTCCCAAATTCCTCCAAATCCTCTTACCTCCATTCCCCGCCCCTTCGGTAATTCCCTGTTAATTCGCAGTTATTCGCCCGCACCACTCCCGTTCGGCACAATAAAATCGCGCGTGATTGCCTTGACACAAGAACAAACCGCCGTTTGACGTAGGCACTGACGATGCTAACCGTCACCTATTGTGTCTCTTTTTACCATCTGATGATGGGCTTTGTTACAGTAATCTATTTTAACTGCCTCGTCATGATGCAACCTGGCGGTTCTCGCTCTTTCTTCCTACTTCATCGGAAGGCTGCCCATAACTTTATTGCACCTTGTTCCTGCTACCCATGAAACATAACCTCTGTTATTTCGCGTTCCCTAATAAGCTGTTTGTTTTCATTCCTGAAAACACATGTTTGCTTGAAAAACTATTCTTTCTCTTTTTCTGCTTCATTCCTGTATTAAACATTTCATAAGTGCTTTTGATGCCAGTTTCAATCACCTCACAACTTTCAGTTAAGTTGCAATACCTGCGTCATTTCCGCTCCTTTAAAAGGCGTTCGGCGGAATTCGTCTATTTCTCTTTGCGTCTAGCATTTCTTCTCCCGTCTCTTCCCGTTACCTTATATGAACCAGGTCGCCCGGATCACCCAGTTCCACTGCAACCCAACCCTGTTTGACTTGTTTTCTTTCTACAGTTGCCACGTCAAGTGTATATATCAAAAATCACCGTCTTCGTCTTTCCGATCTTTCCTTCTCGCGGTGCATGTGAGCGTCTTTCGACGAATTGGGTATGGATGACAAGCCATTCGCCAAAGAAAGCATTTCCCAACGAAAGAAAGTCGGACTCTTACTTGAACGAAGCAACCTCCTTCTTCGTGCGTATGTCGTTTGTTCTTTCCATTTCCTCACATGTGCCCCCACTCATAGTCACTAGTCGAATCACATAATTGTGCAGTCAACTACTAATAAGTTCCAATTTCATTGCCCTCCCTTTGGCTACCGTATCCTAATTGTGGTTGTGCCGGTCAGTGTCCGAGACGGGCGCTGTCTCATTCGGAGATGTTTACAACGATGTTCGATGTGGCGACACACAACCGAAACCGAAAAAAACCGAGAGGACAAAGGGAGGGGCGAGAGGAGTAAAACACGCGAAAGGAAGGCCGAAGGGGCAGGTTCAGCGACCTTGCCTCCACCTGATATCACACAAACGCCCGGTTCAGACGCACGGCATCCTTAGCTAATCATTACTCTCCCTCCTTTCTTTGTGTCTTCTCACAGCCTTACGTTTATTGCGTCGTCGAACGCTTACTTTATTAGAAAACTACCAAAGTCATTTCAGAGTTTTAATTCAGCCCAAATGACGCGCGGTCTGACACTCGGTGTCAACGATGTTCCTCGATGGTCGCAGGCTCTTCTTTTTGGTTTTCAGGTAAGATATATACTCTTTTTTCATTTAGCATAAGTAAACGCAGAGAAAATGAAAGAAGAAAGAGGAACTACTTATTCAAAATTTGTATTTCAGCAAGCGATGGTGTGTATCTCCGGTCTGCTGGTCTACCCAATCCTTCTCTCGGACGCCGTCTGCGCAGGCGATGCTACAGTAGCCCTCCGTGTTCAACTAATCGCCGCTACCTTCGTAGCCTGTGGAGTGGCGACGATCCTCCAAACTACCTTTGGACTACGGTAACACTACCTAATTCATACTAAACTTCCCTCAGTCTTCCCATTCTTCACGGACCATCCATAGCATTCCTACCTCCTCTGCTGGTTTACAAGCAAAGGATGGCCTGCAACTACGGGGAGGCGGATTACGTTGATCCCGAGATTTGGCAAGGGAGACTAAGAGAGGTTGGTTTAAACAGTTTTAATGGTGAAAATAGGTCATGTTACCCCAATAAGATGGACCGGTCGTGATAATATTTTACACCAGAGGTTCACACTCATTGAGATTGTTGAGAGTCCAATGGTACTCCTTTCAAACAACCAGTGAACAAACTGCATAGATTTTTTTTCTGTAAACACCTCGAGTGGTGTAAGGCAAGAAAAACATGCGTCATGTTATATTTGTGTTTGCTACTGGCTGAATGAAGGAATTGAATACACGCAAAGAAAGAAGGCGCTGCAATCCCTCAGTCTCTCTCACAAACATGGGTTCCACATAGACTGTTGCTTTTAAAATAGTTAATTCCCAAAAACCAAGGAGGCTTTCTTTCTGATTGAGTCATTCTTCCAGATCGCCGGTAGTCTGCTCTTGGCCTGTCTCTCCTTTGTCCTCGTGGGTGCCACTGGTCTGGCTGGTCTGCTCTCTCGTCTGATCGGCCCTGTGACGGTTACTCCGCTGATGCTCCTTCTCTGTGTCTCCATCATGCCCACAATGGAAGAGAAACTTAGCATCCACTGGATCTCCATTGTGTAAGTGCCATTCCTCTGTTTTCTGAAATTCTCGCCTTCAGAATGCTTCTGAGTGTGATGGTGATGGCTGTTTACCTCGAGGAAGTAATGGTCCGTCTGCCTGGCTGTCGTCGTGGAATACGTCTCTTTGGCCAATTCCCATATCTCTTGAGCATTGCCTGGGTGTGGTTCCTCTGCTATATTCTCACAGTCACCGATGCTGAGCCACCCGGAAGTCCCATCCGTACGGATCGCAACCAAACCGTGACCGTTCTGCGCGAGTCTGACTGGTTCAGTGCCCCTTATCCAGGTGCCCCATCCCCATTCATTTCCAGTGTATATTTAGGCCAGTTCGGCATGCCCAGTCTCAACTGCGGTCTTTGCCTCGGCTACCTTGCTTCCTGTCTGGCAGCTGTTGTTGAGAATCTGGGCAACTACGGTCTTCTAGCCAGAGTGGTCGGCCAACGCCCTCCTCCTCAGGATGCCGTCAACAGAGGAATCATTGCAGAGGGCTTCGGTAGTGTCCTGGCAGCCGCTATGGGCGTTGGAACGGCTGTCACCACGTACTCCGAGAACATTGCTCTAATTCACATCACTAGGGTAAATGATGTTTGATGTTCCTTGGAAATCAGTGATGTTCCAGGTGGCCAGTCGCCGGACAATGCAGGTGGCCGGTCTTCTGCTCCTATTCCTTGGCGTCTTCACCAAATGTGCCGCCATCTTGGCCTCCATCCCAGAGGCCATTGTTGGTGGTATGCTTACGATGGGTGTCTCCATGATAGGCGGTGTTTCCCTCTCCAATCTGCAGGTATCCAGTTCTTCTTCAAACCCATAGTTCTCCTCCAGCTCGTCGACCTCCGTCTCACCCGCAATCTCTCCATCATGGGTCTTTCCCTTATGCTTGGTCTTGTTGTCCCTCGTCATCTGGAGAGGAACCCATTGAGGACTGGAAACACTGACGTCGACGATGTGCTCAATATGTTGCTTAGCATCAAGATGTTGGTCGGCGGACTGATTGCAGTGGTTCTGGACAACACTGTGCCTGGGGCAACGGCTGCTCAGAGAGGAATTCCGAGTAACGAGAAGGAGGAAGAGACTATGTTTGACCCGCAGGAGGACGCCTACTCGTTCCATGGAAGGACCAGGAGGTGAGGAAGAGAGAGAGAGAGAGATAGATAGAGAGAGAGAGAGAGAGAGAGAGAGAGAGAGAGAGAGAGAGAGAGAGAGAGAGAGAGAGAGAGAGAGACATGAACATATTCCGTTTAGGTTCCTCCTGGCCATTCCCTTTTCTTCCTGGATGCCGTTTCTCCCCAAAAACTTGGATGAAAGCCGTCTGCCCTCCTCCCAAATGAGCTCTTCTTGTTCAACCAATCTGTCCTAAATCTGGAAGATCTCTCTTATTTACGGGTGGCACTCAAGAGTTTAATTGACAATAGCTTTACTCTACAGCTTTTTAGGATTGCCTTGTAAAATGGCATTTTGATTTTAATTTGGAAGTTGTGACATTAAATAAAGAATCCCGAATAATTAAGTACATTTTATGTTATCAAAACGTGGTTTATTCAGACGAGAACACATACATACCCGGGAAGAATGAGAAACCAGTGGCCCACCGGGAACCACAACAAGAAACAACAACAACAACATATACATTGTACAAACGAGGGCTACACGAAAGAGTCATCCGAGTGGTCGTTGCAGTCGGTCGGTCGCCAGACCTTCTCGTGGAACTCCTCCGCCGTCTTATAGTCCTTAACGCCCTATTCTCCCTTTCCTCTGCGTCTCTAACCTGTCCAACGTCGTCCATCTCCTGACAACGTCTGAAGTGCATCCGCTGTTCCTTCCTGGCCGCGTCTCGCAACGAAGTGTACTCCTCGCGCAATTCCCGGTATTTCTTGCTAAGAAAGGATGATTTACATGGGGTGGAATGCTTACAAGGGGAGAACTTGGATGAGCTCAAAGTAGTTGACGACGGGTCCTTTGATGTAGCCGGGCTTCAGACGACGCTTCCAGCGTTTCCTGTGCCTAAAACGCCAATAAGAGGACATCGAAGAAGTCTACTCGCCTCTTCTTCTTGTGCACTTCGACTGCTCCATTCTCCATCTCTGGCACCACCTTCTTGGGCGTGTTCCTGGGCGGCTTCTTAGGCATCTCCTTCGCTTTCTTCACTGGATCCGTCTTTTTCTTTCCTTTGCTCCTTCTCCTGCCTAGGAAAGAGTAATCAAACGATTGAAAGACTTACAACATCGACGCTTTCGGGGCGGTCGTGGTTCGATCACTCCGGCAGCCACCAGATTCAAGTATCGCTGTTTTCTAGTCTTTCTCCTGGCCAGGTACTCTTTCCTGTGGAGGATCCGCATTCGACGGCGCAGACGACGCAGAGCGATGATCTCCATCCAAGACATTCGGTTTCCCTTCAGCATGTACCTGAAGAGGTAGATTCTGTAGAATCCACAGAAATCTCACTTCTTCATGGATCTCCATAGATCGACCATAGCCAGTCGCTTGGGTCGCGGTCTGCCGACCCTCGGTGCGTTGTGTTCGTAGGCCTGCGCCATCCTCTCCGCCGCCCCTGCCTCTGTGAATTGGACGAAGGCGAAGGAAAGTCGTCCGCGGCCAACCTCGGCGGCTCCTGAGGGAAGAGCGATTGTTCGGGACTTGGCTCGGGGAATCTTCAGCTGAAAACACGGGGATTAAACGGGAAAAGTACTGATTCCCCGCCTCCACAACGGTTCCATATCGACAGAGCAATTTGTCGAGTTTCTCCTCGTTGCAGCCGAAGGGAAGGTTGTCCTGAAGGCAGTTGCAATTGGAATGAAGGATCCTTACAATGTAGACCGTGCAGTCCTCAATCGCAGCTCCAAGTGGGCGGTAGGATATCCTCAGTTGACGGTCGCTGGGGTCCAAATACACAGTGAACATCGAAGTGAGGTTGCTGATTTTGGCCAGTGCGATATCGCCGATGGCGCGGATCTGAAAGAGGCTGTTGGCAGTGGGAAAAGACAGGAATACCGCAGATTCATCCACTCTCAGCTGTTTGATGACGTCCCAAAATAGAGCATCTGAAAAGGAGGTGTTCTTGTGTGCTTGAATCTAATTAGAAATGAAGCTGATTGGAGGGGAACTCACACGGCGTTCCCTCCTCGTCTCTGTGTTGGAATAGATGAGCCACGGGCGAATGGCGCATCTTGAGGGCTCTCTCTATCTGAACCATCCCTTGCCTCCCCTTCTGCCCTGTCAAACCTCCGTCTTCAGGTCCATCCTCAGCTGCTTCGACCTCTTCCTCTTCCGTTTTCCCGTGCCCTCCTCATTCGCAGACGACTGCTTTCTGCTCAATTTCTGCCTCTTCGTATTGCCACCTTCCGTTGAATTACGGTTTTTCCTTTTCTTACCCATGACCTAGACCAGAATTACAATAGCTCACCAAAAGAGAGAAAGCTCAAGCGAGGTGGAAAGATTAGCCATTACTGAAGAACAAAGGGCAGCTCAATTGGGTTTATTTACATGAAGCCAGCACCAAGAATAAATAGAGAGTACACGATGAGAGAGGGGATAAAGAGGCAAAGAGGTAGGTCAGCAACGGGTGGTCGAACGCCCAGTCTTCAGGTTCTCGTGGGTCAGCCGCTCGACGTCGTTGAACAACACGGCCGTGCCTCCTCCCGCCGTGGGGATCACGTTTCCCTGAAAATCAGTGGTTTAAACGGGATTATGGTGGTTTTTAAGGGGAAAACACATTTTGGGGGAGACGCAGTTTGACAGTGAGAGAGTGAGTTAGTGAGGCAAACCTCTCTCAAATGAACGAGCTCTCCGATGCGGAAGTGCAGGTGAACCGCCCGGCGGTAGACGTGGTGGCGTCCTGAGCCTGTGCGAGTGAGGCACGTGGGGTTAGTGGCAATGGCTGCTGGAAACCAAAATAAAACCTACTTTGACTACGCTGGTGCTGATGTTTCCCTCCTCGTCGACCTCCTGGTGTGTCAGCACGTAGTCCGTCGATCGCTGCAGGTCATCCGCCTGAAACCAAAGCCTATCTGTGTTAAAAGGAATGTCTTACACTGGGGTTGATGACCTGTCTGGCACTGGGAGGCAGTCTGTTCTTCAGGATTCCTCCGGTCGGCACACGGTAAACCGGCTGATGATCGAGCACGCGGGACGCCGATTTGGACCTTTGGCTCGTGTATTTTAGGGGAAAAGGAGGTGATCTACCTGCGGTGGTGGTATTTGGGGTTGAAATAGCCAGGGCCATGGAGGGGTGTGTTCCCATTCACGCGGGGGCGGCGGTCTGAAGGAGCTGCTGCTGATATCTGGGTGGACGAGGCAGTCATCTGACGACGCTGCTGGAAATAACGGAATATTAGACAACAAGCAAAGTATTGAACCATTAAAAAAAAGATTCCCCTTCTTCTTTAACATATTAAGACGCGCCATAATTAGAGCTTCGGATCCAAATGCGCCGAAAACTCAGCTTTCGGAGAGACTTTCATAATTGACGCATCGCGGCGGGCGGCGTGTCAGTTATAAATACTTTTCGAGGAAGTTATTGTATTCAGCATCATCAATTAACCGCAAACAATACTTAAAATTAAGCGAATTCGAATAAAAAAACTTGTTACGGGGCGATACTAATAATTACAAGATGGAACCTTGGATTCTGTGTAGTCGGCGAATCGGCTCCTGAGCTGGGCGACGGAGGGGGTGTTGTTGCCCACGGGAGTGGTGATGGGGGCTCCGTCGCAGATGTTGTTGATCTGAACCCATGGATTAGCCCTTCCTGTCGGCGCAACCAACCGTCTGGAACATCTTCTCCTGCTTCCTCAGGCGACTGCGCTCCTCCTTCATCGACCGCCTCATTCTCTCCTCGTTCTCCAACGCTTCCTCGTCGTTCTCCTCGTAACGACGGAGGCGTTCGGCCATCGACTGAAGCTCTCTCTAAAAAGAGAACCAAATAAAGAAAAGAAGGGGAGAGGATACTTTGGTGTGTTTGTTTTTTGCCGTCAACTCTGAGATGGTCCTGGAGTCCCTGTCCCTCAGATCGCTCAATTCCAACACCTGTTGGCCCATGTAGTCGCCGACGCAGAGGGCCTTCAACAGAGTGGGCTCCAGCTGAGACACTGAAAGAGATTTTGTATTCTGAAAGGGCGAGAAAAAGAGAGACAGAGAGAGAGAGAGAGAGAGAGAGAGAGAGAGAAAGAGAAAGAGAAAGAGAGAGAGAGACCCACTGGTGTTCTGGGAGTAGGCGAGGTTCTTGGAGCATCCAGTCTTAATCGCCGTAAAGTAGTCCTTCCAGCGCAATGCAAACAACGAATCATTGTAGTCCTTTAAACATCCGATTGGGTCAGGAAAGAAAAGAAAAAAACCTTCATGGTGTAGGGAGGGAGGACAAGATTTGTGGAAGAGGTGGCTGCACTCTCGGCGGCCGAAACGACCTCGTCCATCTCGGAATTCCACTTGACGTAGAACCTTCGCGGCACTGGAGGTCGGTTCTCGTCCATTTCCAGTTGATTCTCTGCACGGACCACCCGCACCGACTGAGACTCTTCGGCGAAAGCCAGCACATTCTGAAAGAAGTGGTTAAGGTCACATTTTGAAGTTAGAAAACAAAATATTTTCTACTGTAATAAAAAGTAAACTTTAGGTGCAAGATAGGAAATTAAGCATCAAAATGAATCTTTTTAGAGATGAAATAAGCGGCGTTCCTTCGAAAACACCAGCTGCACACATTACATTACTTAATGCACGTATTTGCAAGGAATTGGCGGGATCTCCCACTTGTTTAAGGAAACTAACGACAGTCTCCTCCCACTTACCAGGTTTTCTTCGAAATCATCGGGCTTTGGATTGGCGCAGATGATCATTCTGATCCTTCCGCCGCATTCAAAGTAGTTTTTGAAGAGCTGAGTCAGCTTAGAGTCGCGGTATGGGATCGGCTCGGCTACTCGGCTGCGCTGGTTCTTTCTGAAATCTGCCATTTTACATCTTCCGGTGCAACCAACCGCAGTTTGTCGATGCACTGGCGCAGAACCATAAGGCTCTTGTTGATGTTTCCGGCTTCTGCCAGTCGGTCGCCCACGTTCTTCGTCCGCTTCGCCCTGAATTGGCAGTTGGTCAATTGCCCCAATGACAGAATACCTCTCACTTCCGGCCAAATCAACGAGACATAGCTGAGAAACGACGATCTTCGAAGGGTCCTCGTCAGGATGCAGCCCGGCGTCCTCCCTGATTGGCGCCATCACCAGACGGACGGTGAAAACGGAGTGAGACCTCGAGGACTCTTTGTTCAGCAGAGTATTTGAAGTCCGACGGCGCTCTTCTCCTAAAACACGCAGGTTTTTAAAATACAAATGCCCGTCGTAAGCAAATAAATACTGAATTGTTATTTACAAACCTCTGCAAAAGACCTCCAATGCCTCGTCGCTGTTTTCGACCTCAATCTCGCAGGCTCCATCGACGTAGGTGGCTCCTTTGGCGTCGGATCGAATGTCTCTCTTCGTCAATTCGCTAGAAACGAAGTGGTTACTGTAATTCCCACAAAACCCACTCCCTATTCTCAAGTAGATCATAGCAGTAATTATTGTAGATCTCTATGTAGGACACGAATACAGAGCACACGTAGTCATCGCAGAAGCCAGGAACCTGGAGATTCTTAGATTAATTGTTGGAAATTCCCAGTAGCTGACCGACAGACGCTCCATGAAGCGACTCTCCACTTCGTTGCTGATTTGGAGTCTGTCCAATTCCATCTTCTTCCTGGCCAGATGGGCCTCCAACTTTGAACGGATGGAGTAGACATTGCGACCAGCCGACTGGAATACGCACTTGGATGCCCTAAACAACAGAAATACAAGAAAGCGTAGAGGTACCATACTTGTTATCGATGCTGTTGAAGATGACATCCAGGGTGCGAGGGAGGATTCCCGTTCCGTCGACTGTCGGCTTCCCAGTCATTGTGTACGTCTTTCCACTTCCGGTCACCTAAAGGGATTTACTCTAGTTTAAAGGGCGGGCGTACTCCGTAGGTGAAGAGAAGGGCGTTCTTTCCACAGACGACGTCCTGAATCAAATCGACGGCGCATCTGTTGAACACCGACTGCTGACCGTCGTTTTCGTCAAAAACGTATCCGAATTCAAATACTTTATCTGGCTGAAAGAGAGCAGTAATTGATAATTGTTCAAATAAACTAACGTAAGACGAGCCATCCCTGCGGAGGAAGTCCGGAGGAGCCACGCACTTTAGATTGGTGTCGTCGATCGGCGCCAAGCAGGCACGGCTTCCCTTGTAGGGAGTCAGGCGGCAGACCACCTGGAAATAGAAAACTTAGTGGATCAAATTCCAAGGAAATACCTCCACTTCCTCCGTTTCCTCGCTACATCCTCGTTTCCCTCCTCGACCTGTAGGCTCTTTCTGACCGGCCCTTCTGGAAACAAACAATTATTTCATCGCTTAAAAAATAAGCTCACTTTCTGGACGAGCTCGGTAGCATTACTGTTGGAGGACTAATCCTGAAAACCAAATGATAAATGGCTTATAAAACGGGAGAGAAAGCAGCTAAAATACAACAGTCGCATACCGATTGTGGAAGGATAAACAAGTCGTTTTTAATCATTTTCAAATATACTTAAGAGCGAATTAATGAAAGGTTACAAAAATAATTAGAAAAATATTTTGAAATAGCGAAAAATAAGAAGAAAAAAGTTAGTTGTTTGGCTAAACATGTAAACCAAACATTAGGCTTTATTTTTACTTGTTAAGATGTGCATTTGAACCGGAAATGACATGCTCCCATATGAAAATGTTTTTTACACATGAGTAAAGCTGAATTTCCAATTGGCGAAAGCGACGCCAAAGCCCGAGACCGCATTTTCAAATTCTTCAAACTCCCGCGGTGAGCCATGAACTCCGCTGCGGGACCCAACGCCTGTCTCTTTGCCATCTTTTGCAGCTTCACCTAGTGGTCTCTTATTTTTTTCTTGCACATTTGTTAATACAAATCAGAAACATATTTCATTAGATTAAAAAAAGATTTATTTTGTACATAATGTATTTATAACTTCGATAAAGGCACAGGGAATCGTTATAAATCATTAAAACCTATATCCTCACTACTACTTTCTCTTTCCCCAGCCGGGGTATGATTCTCTATCATAGTAGCAGGCAGCACCCTTAAATTAACTATTTGGGAGTCCTGTGGAGTGGCCTACCGTAGCCGGGATCATTTCGTGGATTCGGTCAAGGATTTCACATTTGAACTGGAATTCGCCCAGTTGGAAGAGATTGACACCGGCGCAGTCGAACTGACGGCAGGCCTCCTTGCATTGTTCGATATCCTTCAATAACTGCCTTATACGCTTCTTTTGGTCCTACCTGGACATTGTCAATATCGTAGACTTTGAAGCCCTTGCATTCCATTCTCATCTGCAGAAAATAAGCACGAGCCCCGATGAACTGGGAGGCTGGGAGGCCTGGAGACGGGATTTAGAACGGAAGGAGGAGAGAAAGAAAGGTTAGGCAACTGAGGAAGGTGGCGACAGGACAGCGACTTACGATGACACCCACTTGCCAGCGAGAAGAGCATCAGAAGACATAGGAGGGAAGAGGAGGGACGGAGGGAGGACGACATGGTGTGGTTGAGAAAGCTAAAAGAGATGATTGAGGAGAGGGAGAAAGAGAGAGAGAGAGAGAGAGAGAGAGAGAGAGAGGGAGAGAGAGGGAGGGAGAGAGAGAGAGAGAGGGAGTGAGAGGGAGAGGGAGAGGGAGGGAGGCTGGGAGAGAACTTTGAGCCCTCGTCTGATCAAAACAGGAATGAATATACCGCTGAATATTCATTTTGCGACCGCTAAAAAGGACATGTTTGTTTGAATTTCAGGCTTTGCTCAGCCCTTTGGAACAATCGAAACATACAGCTGAGGCCACATGAAACGTCGTATTTTCAGCGCCATTTTCCTACGATGAAATTGTTCAAGCTCGGCACAATGATGTCTGTTGTTAGCCGGCTGGTAGGACAGATATAGGCAGCCAGCTGGTAGAACAGACCTGAAATGACAGCCGGCTGGCAATGAATAGGCCAGAGGCAAACACGACGACCCGGCCGCGAACTCAGTTGATCCCGGTTTTTAGCGAGATTTACCGGTCCTGTTATGGTAATGGTCGAGAACCGATTACGCGGCCGCACGAAAGGAAGGAGGATCAATGGCACGTCATCTTTTTTGGAACATGGTTTGGACGGGAAGAAGGGAAAGGAAGCAAGTCTGAAGATTGTTTATGGACACCGAATATGGGAGACGCTTCCCTATAAAGAGTTAAAATGGTGGGACTGGAATAACATTGGGTTATAGGTTTTGATCGTGAACAAGAGACATTTACACTGCTTTAAAAAAGCTTTTTATGTCAATTTAATAAAAGAAGAATTGACTTGGCTTCTGAGAAGAGGTATTTTCAGAAGGAGGAGTAGTTAGCTGAACATTGTGTTTGGTGGGAGGTTGGTTATATACGGAGTCTAATGTGTTTCTGCGTCTCTCCACAAAAGATGTTTGCTTTCGACAAAGAGCCGACTTCGAGACGTCGTGACATCACAGCGAACGGCAGGAAACACTGAATCAGACGGAAGAGACATCTGAATCAGAAGGGGACACAATGGAAAACTCATTTGAAGGGAAGGGAAAGGCAGTGAAATGAATACATAAATGAGCAATAACAGTGCTTCAAGTGATATAACAGAGAGGGAAAACAGACTCTTCTTCTATTAAAATCTCTAAATTTCTCTCTCTCCATCCCTCTCCATCTCTCCATCTCTCTCTCTCTCTCTCTCTCTCTCTCTCTCTCTCTCTCTCTCTTTCTCTCTCTCTCTCCCCTCTAAATTTATCATTTGATCTTCCTTTTCAGTATATGTTTGTTTCGCTTCTATAGACAGATTTGACCAGTAGTTTCGCCTATGGTATTGCGTCTGCCGTTGGCTGTCGTTATTTGGAATCCATTGTGCCACAACAGGGAAGTCTGACGTGTGTTTGCCTTCAGTCTCCTGCCAGCATGAGCGGTGGCAACGCTAAGAAAAAGGTACCCTCATCTACTTCTTCGGGAATATCCGACTTTCAGAGTTCTACCAGCACCGGCCGGCACTTCCTAAAGAAGAAAGTGACGGTCCAAATCCCTTCCAATGCTTCTGCCTCTTCGCCTGAAACTGCTCCCCGCAGAAGTCCTCCGAAGAAAGACAAAGCTCAGCCACGGAGGAAGAAGAGCGGAATGTCTTCTGAGAGTACCGCTAGGAGTCACTCGGCCAAGAGTGCAATCTCGGAGGTAAAGACGGACTCCTTGATGACTCGGAAGCCGACTGTGCCGAAGAAGGTGTTCAAGGAAAAGACGAAGTCGGACGAAAAGGCTCCCGTTTACAACAGCAGCTCCTCCAGCTATGTTAGATCCGAGTCCAAGAGTGTCAGGGCTGAGATTTGTGAGTTTTCGTCATCTTTTCCCTCTCTTCCTTTCTCTCATAATTTCTGTCTCTTGTTTCTTCAAAAACAAAACTCATTTGGCATTTCAGTGACGAGAAAGAAAAAATCGAAGCCAGTTTCCTGCGATGACAACAGTGTGGCTGAGAGGAGGGAAAAAGGAAGGGATCGACTGAGCCTTCGAAGCAGCCAAAGTCTGGTTCCAAGGAGACGGTGACTGCCTGTGAAGAAGGGTCTTCTCCCGTCTCGATCCGGAATCAGACCCAGCGGGTGAAGGAGTTTGCGAGGATGTGCAACCAGCTGACGATGGACGAACTGACCGAGCAGTTCAACGGACTCCCTGACCCTTCGAAAGCCGACTGCAGGGCCTATCTGGACCCTCGGAATGTGGACAAAAACCGCTACTCCAGTAAGAACCTACCGTGCTATTTCCTACTGGTCCTCTAAGATATCTACTGCTTGGATCGATCGCGAGTGCTGCTTCGTTTCCTGGAATCCGAGGGAACCTACATCCATGCAAACCGCGTCGAGTACGAGACGCTGAAGAACCCGTTTATCATTACGCAAGGCCCTCTGAACAAGACGGTCAATGACTTCTGGAGGATGGTGTGGCAGGAGAGGAGCGAGTTCATCGTAATGCTGTGCAAGGTGATGGAGGACGGACGGAAGAAGACTATGGAGTACATCCCGCGGGAGGAAGGCAAAGTGCAGCTGTACGGGTCCCTGCGCGTGAAGACGTGTATGCGTGACTCGGAGAATGGACTCATCACCACCCGGCTTACGGTAGGTAAATGTTTAAGCATATAACAGAGAGTTGAGGTGGACTACAAGGATCAGCAGCGCGTGGTGATCCACTACCAGATGACCGAGTGGAGCGACTGCAGGGCCCCCGTGAACTGCGTCCGTCAGATGTTCCTCCTCCTGAAGAACATCAGCTCGAGCAGTTTCCCGTCGATTGTGCACTGTTCGGCTGGAATCGGAAGGAGTGGAACCCTGGTCGCCTTGGAGATGTGCCTCATGGACCTGGCCAGCGGAATCCCCGCCAATGTGGATTCCGTTGTTCGCAGTCTCCGCAGATTCCGCTGCCACGCCGTGCAGACCTTCGAGCAGTACCTGTCCATCTACAAGTTCATCCTGCTCTTTGGAGAACAGAACGAGTGCGTCACTCAGGCAAGGGAATGACATCCAAGCCACATTCCACGGGTTTCAGGCGGAAGTGGCCAGGTTCAACAGGATGTTCCAGGAATACAGCAACAACCTCTAGAAGACACGAATCGCATCAATCGAAAAGGCAAACTTTGCTGATAAAGTCTTGAGTTGCAGTGCTATCTTGTTTCCAATCCAACCTATGCATCTTCGTTTCGAGCCAAGTTTATTTTCTCACCCATTATACTTGCTTTAAGGATGCCTGTTTGTTCAATGGCCTACAATAAATCTTCAGAACATGTATATTTTATCAATGTTCCGCTCAGCGGTTTCAGTTACCACGAGGAAAGGAAAAAGTGAAGGTTAAGTGAGGGGAAATGTATTACGCTCTGACATGGTACACGGGGATGCAGTAGCACCAGAGGAAAGGGAACTAGTAGGGATAGATCGCAGAGACTAAAATGAACCCGAAATGGCAGCCTGGTTGAGCAGAATAAAACAAGGAATACCGGTCATTTAAAGTGGTAAAACTGGTTGGGGTAAAATGCTGGGAAGCCGTTGGGCGTCGTGGAGAAGGAGCCCGCCGGGTTCGAGTACCTCGAGGCGTAGGCCTGCTGGGCGGCCGTGGCAGCCTGTACCATCCCATTCGGATACGGAGGGTACATCATGGCCGGGGGCATCATATTGCCTGAAACACGGTTGAAAGGGGGAAGGAACTGTTCCTACCCATAGCAGCCCCCGATTTTCCGTAGTGTTGGGAATAGCCAGCCTGCCAATAGGCGGCCTGATTGGCCTGGAAGGTGGGGTCGAATGGGTAGTTGGAAGGATAGCCTGGCTGGTACTGGTGCTGCATGTAGGGATTCAACTGCATCGGGTAGTGGTGGCCAGGGAATTGAGGAGGCTGAAAGATGCCATGAGAGGAAGTGATAATGACTAACCATAATAGGCTGCTGCTGTTGTTGTGGTTGTTGCTGCGGATGTTGATGGGGTTGCGACTGGGTCCTCTTCTGCCGGGCTCCTTCGCTGCTTCGTCTGGAGTTGGAAGTCGATGTCACCGCGTCAATCGAAGGACGCATCTGCTGCGATGGCACGGCTGGAGGACTGCCGAAGGAAGACGGCATAGAGGCTGCAACAAAGGCCGTAATATTTCCATGTGTCTGTTCTATTCTAGTTAATTCGAGTGTAACGTACTGTGAACGCTCCTTAGAGGCGTCGAAGGGTCTGACTGCGGTGCTGCCGAGAGGGACGGGAAGGGCTGAGGCACAGAGCCCGAAGGCATTTCCATCGAGGTGTTCTGCATGGAATGGACAGAAGACACCGAAGTAGGCTGCATAACCTGCTAAAAAGGGATGGGAGAGAAAGGAGGGAAGGAATACCTGCATGCTGGGACTAAGGAAAGGCATCTCCGGCGTCGTCTGGTTCATCTGGCATTGGGGAACACTGGCGGGAGTCGTCTGCTTCAGACTCCTGAAACGCCTATTAGCTTATAAAAAATGAAATCCAACCCCGGGTAGGTGTTCTGCGGAGTCGCTACTTGGTTCATCATCAGTGACTTGGAACTGGAGGGTTCCATAATCGACGGAGTGTGATCGAATACCATGTGCTGAAATAGTCTTCAATTAGGCCATCTGCGTCTAGTCCCACCTCCTCTTCGTCCAATTTGTTCATCATGACCGGTGCCTTTGGTGGCTGATCCATAGCTATCTGCTGTCTCTCTTCCTCAGTCAGCACTGGCTCATCCATCAAAGGAGTCGAGTGTTCGTGTTGGGTGTTGATGGCCGGAGACAGCTGTGGCGGGGCGTCATCTTCATCCGTGTTGTAGCCCCCGATGGCTGACAGAACCGGTGGGTTCTGTTCCTCCGGTGGCAGCAGTGGCGGAGCCTCGTCACTCGAAGTTCCGCCCACCGCGTGCAGCTGCGGAGGCTGGTCGCTCTCCACCGACATGGCGCCAGAGCAAGAGGCTGCGTCGTCGTCGTCGTCATCTGGGACTCCGCCCATATTCATGATCATGTGGTGTTCGTGTCCTCCCACAGGCCGAGGGGTTGAGCAATTGGAGACGGTGGGCGAATGGGGTCGACTTAAGCAAATAAGGTCTGATGAGCCTCACTATACCATACCTTTCATCGCTCAATTCGCTGTTGTTCGCACTGGAAGCCGTGGTTGACCGGGGATCCAGCGGATGGTGGCTGTTGCGGGAAGCCCTATGTGATGGCAGCTGCGGGGAAGTGCTGGCGAGAGGCTCACAGGGAAGAGGGGTACTGGGAGCAGGCTGTAAAATAAAATATTCTGGTATTCATTACTTGGATTTACCTCGTCTTCGACGTCATTCAGAGTCCTTCCTCCGCCGGGGGTTCCACAGCCTTCGGCCCCCTGTCTCATGGGAACAGTGGCTGAAGTGGCCGCCGAATCACAGCGCGGAGGAGGAGACAAGTCGGGCGAGGAATCGCGTTTCACGGGGTTCAAAGGAATTAGCTGCAACTTGGAAATAGGAAAACGAGCAACGATTAACAAAGGAGGTCGATACGATCTTTCGCGCATTTTAAGAATTTGATAATACGAACCGTTCCTGGCCCTTTGCCGGCTCTTTTCGGCGGAGCCCTTCTTTTCTTGGGTGCGGCAGTGGCCCCCTTGGATCCCTTCTGCGGCTTCTTCCCATGTCTCCCTCCCAATGAAAACGACTCGTCCCTGTCATCTGAAAGCCATTTGATTCCCAGACTAATTGCTACCAACCGTCTGAGGACGAAAGCGAAGAAGAGGGCGACCGGCTGCGGTCTCCCTCGTAGACGGCCTTCCCTCTGCTCGACGCCTTCCTCCTGGAGCCAATCCCTGGTGTAGACGTCTGTCTCTGATCCACGCCGTTTCGCGATTCCTTCTTCGGCTTCTTGTCTGATTCCGAGTGATCCGGGTCAGGCGAGGAGTCGTGTCGTAGTCTTCTCCTGGACTGCGCTTCTGAAAACAGCAACTTATATAAATAAAAGGTCTTCCAACCTCTGCAGGCAGTCTTAGATCGCAGACGGTCCGATTCCGAATCATCTGCAGATGAGGAAGTCGGCGGTGGAGGCTCCTTCCTCGCGGATAGGCTTAACTTCCGGCGAGCAGCGCTTTTCTTCGACGAACGAGGTGGACCACATCCCTGATTATTACCGTATCGCTGGTATTAGACTCCACCCACCTTCTTTACAGTACTTCCCACGGCTGCTATCGAAACCCCAGTTGGCGTGCTCCCGACGTTAGCCGCGGAAGTTGGGCTCCGATGGGGGGTCGAGAGCCGAACGGGGGAGCGCACGCCAAAATCCTTCGACGGAGTGTATTGGATGGGAGTCCACTGCAGACGAAGAGTTAGATGCGCAGGGTACACGGTAGACTCACCCTGAGGATGTCCGGATCGATCGGTATCCTCGCTTTGTCAGCCTTTGCTCGCTTCGCCTGTGCGTCAATCATGCTCCAATTCATCTCCAATTTCACACTGAAACCGCCCTTTAAACAAGGAGACTATAGTACCAACCCCGTAGGAGTCTTCTGAAACCATTCCAAGTTGTCAAAAACTTCGACGACGTCTGTGATGGCGATGCCCGTCCCCTCGGAAATTGCTAAAGAATAAATGTGAATAGAAACGAATAATGAAATACCTAGCAGTTTGAAGGGTTTTGTTCTGTCGATATTCGCGTGGATCCACTCGAACATGGCTGTTCTCCAGTAGCTCGCATAGCTGATTCTCCCCAAATCCGACAACGGGCGCTCCGGGGTTCCGAGCAGACCTTCTTTTCTGGATAGGAGGAAGCCTGAAAAGGAGGTCGAAGAGATAAAATAAGAACATAATTCTGATATATGATGAAAACTCACTGAAATCAATAAGGAATCGGCCGAATCCCATTTTCTGATAGCTGGGCAGAGTAACAATGCAGGAAAGGTTAAACTTCTGAGTACTATACTTTTCCTGAAACCAAAAATACAAAGATTATAATAAAAATACCTTTGAAAAATAGCCAACAAAGTGGAATCCCGTGTTGTCGTTGGTGGTGACAACGTAGAAAAGGAAGGGCTCCACGTCATAGTACAGCGTCTTGTGGTCCAAAAAGAGCTTGGCTATCAGACACAGATTCTGACAGTAAATCCTAAACATTCGCTAAATGAAGAAATTCAGAAGAGGCAAACCTCGACACGTTTCCGTCAACCTCGAAAACGGAGACATTCCCTTTTCGGTAGATTTCATTGCCGGGCGGGTGGTGGAACAGACATTTTTTCTATAAAACACGGGATATTTTATTTAAAATATAATTTACCCTATGGTGGGCGAGTACTTGGGCACTTTTCATGTACTTCAGGCAGAATTGACAGATGTAGAGCATTGGAGTGTCCGCATACTCCTGGGGAAAGGGGGCGCTGTACCATGTCTTGATTTCATGCTTCCCTAATTAAACTAATTGAGAGAAAAGGGAAAAACCTCACCTATACGAATGGCCAGTGGCCAGTGGGGGTCCTTGGTCGGATTACTCGGATCCACCTGACTAGCGAACTGTTTTATAGCCTCGTCGATCGCCTAAATTGCCTTTTTTTATAGACCAAAGCAAAAAACGAACCAGCTGAGTTTTCTGTTGCGCCTTGATGAATCGTGCCTTTCCCTCTTCCGTGATCTAAATTAATAATAATAAATTAAGATTTGAATAGGGAATGAAAACAGAAAAAATAACACAAATCCTTAACCGGAATATTTTAAGAAACTAGCTCCTCCAACGGACCCAACTTTGCCGCATTTTGAGAAATATTCTACTTCAAATATGTTTTATTAAAAAGCATTTACTTATATTTTAGAGGTGTTACTGTAAGGTGTTGCGGCAAGGTGTATTTATGTTTTTAAATAACCTGAATGAAAGCGGGGGAAGTGTTCATAGCGGCCAGGTTCTCCTTTTCCCCGGATGCAGAACATGACGGCGACTGGGCTGAAGATGACGCCGCTATTCTGAAAATGTATATTTAATTCCCTTTAATTAAATAAACTGACGACTTCTTTTTCTTCTTTTCCTTCATGAAGGAGGGGGCGGCCGTCGAGACCTAGAAAAGACATTGGGCGATGGGCGCGAAAACCACGCGAGGCGGCAACATGCGAAACGCGCTGATAAACTCGGCCAATACGAGCGGAAAAAGAAAACAGGAATGGCCAAGGGCCGAAAAGGAACGGAGAGCGTGTTTTTCGGTGGCGACTGTTGCCGTTTCTCAGTTTCTCACTTGGAATTTGGGCAAAGATCGAGAAACGTCGCTTAGGTCAAAAACAAAGTCACGAAGCTCATAAGAAAATCTTATTTCTAGTATATGTTTCTTAATACTACAATAAGTCCATAAACAAAAACCAATAATCAATATATTGCCATGGAAATAATAACGTTATTTATATTTAACGGTTATAACCAACTCAGTAATTTTCAAATCGCGGCAAGACCCACCATCATCTGAAATTTACTACTCAGAAAAGATTTCGCGAAAATGAGTCTCTCTTGGTTTTAAAATAGTTTTGCAAAAGAAACCCCGTCTCAATTGGCATAAATAAAGTAGTTTAATGCATGTAAAAATAAAGCATTCTCTAAAAGCAAGTCAGCTATATCAACTTGTCACAACTTGCCTTTTCTTCTGGATATCCGTCGTCCTTCTCTTCGCTTTTGATAATTTTCTTTGGTTTCATTGGACTCCTGCCCTTCTTGTGAGGAGGACAGTCTCCTTCCGACGAGGACCTCGTCTGAACCCCCGTTCTCTCGGTCTCTCTTCCAACCCACCGCCTCCTCCATTGGCGATCCGAAGAGAGCCGCACTGGCGCTGTTCTGGGTGTTCCTCCCTCCGACCACCTTCTTCAGTTCGTCGCCTCTTCTTCTTTGGTTCATCTGTTCGTAATCTGCCTTCCTTCTGTGGTTCCAGCCTACCTTCTTCGCAGAACTGTCGTGTGGACTGAGCGGCGCAATCGGAGAGCTTCCCGCAGCCGACTCTGCAAAACGGTTCGTTTAAAAAGCGTTGGTATCAGCGACAGGAACACAGAATTCCCACGTTCCGGCCGCAATTTCCCCTTGTACGATTGCCTCTCAGCTATTAAATTGTATATTTTTATATAAAGAATTAAAAAAGGCAAGTAATTACGAAAAGCGGTAATGGTCGTTGGTGGCGCTTTTGCATTCGTAATGAGAGGCCGCTGAGGGAAAATAATCGGCGTTTTAGGTGGGAAACAGAGGTTATTTGTTGGCTGGGTGGCATCTGATCAATAGGAACTCTATTGGGTCACTCTGTCCCAATCTAATTGCGAATTCCCACCCAGCAGCTGCCTATTTCCACGGTTCCCACAAAAGCCACACTTTACTACTACGCACAGGAAGGTTACTCCGAAAGGCAGTGGAAACGAGCAATTGTTACTTTGTTGAAAAGTTTTGTCGATTACGTGTGAATGTAAAAAAAGGCCCAAAAAGCGCTTTCCAAATTAACTTTGAGCGATTTGCAACAAATTTTCAATGTTTCCTCAAGAACCTTTAAAGCCAAGCGGAGGTTTAGCACATTTGAAAACAAAGCGTTAGTGATGGTGTGGAACACACCCGACTGTCTTCTGGAGCCATCGTCCCTTGAAGGGTGTCCATTCCTCCTCCTCTCAGAACTGACTGTGAAGTAAGGCGAAAGAGAGTCCATCAGTCTCTCGCACACTTTTCTTGCCGGTGAAACCTCTCCCGCTTAAACAATCAGTTATTTCCCATCTAGCTACACCTCTACATTTTGCAGGTGAAATCCCATTGGAACTTTTGGAATTCTGTCCCGCCTTTGAATGGCTGCAGGAGACGTCGATGCTCAAAGGCTTCTGAAATCATCATTTCTTCATTTGGTTGTGAACCCTGCCATCATTTCTTTCTCCTTCCTAGGCTTCTCCTCCTCCGCCAGTTCATCGTCAAACTTCTTCGGCGGATACCGACATCTCCTTCCCGTAGTCGGAGTGAAAAAGGAGGACAAACTGTCCTGAAACGGCTGTCTCTTCCACCCATTCCTGCAGCAACCCACCTGTAAATGCTTCAGTTCATCGTGGCCAGACTTGTGGGACTTCCTGAAATTAGAGTTTATTAAAGCAAAATATTGCTTTTGTTTGCTTATTAGTGTTTTTTCCTATGCGTCAGTGAATGTTTTTCAAGTTGCTTAAAAGTTTACCTGGAAAGTATGCCATTTAGTATGAAAGTATACTGTATTTAAATATACTCGAAAAATAAAGGTGTATTTTAATTTCTTGTAATTATGTTCCACCCCATAAGCCCCGCCCACTTGTCCGTAGAAGTGCTGGGTTTGTCGACGGCCTCTCTCTTCCGTCTCTCCTCCTCCGTCCGTCGCGGCGCTTCGCGGCGGTCAGGCACCGTGCGAACGCGTGCCATCAGTTGTAATTGGTCCACGGAAACATACAATCGCCTGAAAATGGCCTTCTGAGACCACACAAAGGTTTCAAATGAATGCGCGGGGAAAGTCATTCCCGCGACGATTAAAAACGACTGAAAGCGAAACGACAACCAGCGACAATCGATCAGCATTTGCCAAAACAACAATTCGGCGCCCCCGGGGCAACTACGCACGAAAAGCACACAAAACAAGGAGGACATTAGCGTAGACACGGGGACAGCTGACTGGCAACCTGCCAAACGATCGATCGAATCGCGCATTTTCCGAACGGAAATGCGGTCGACAATAGGGCGATGCCCTTCGAGTGCGCGCTGGGATCAATCATAAACAAGAGCGACACGATCGGGAACGGCTGGCAGCACGCAGGGCGGAAAGGAGGGTGGCAGCAAGGAGGAACGGATCTGGGAGTTTTCGGTGGACAAAGAAGAGATGAATACTTCAAGGAGGGTTAGAGAGAGAGAAAGAGAGAGAGAGAGAGAGAGAGAGAGAGAGGGACTGAGGGAGAGAGAGAACCAAAAAGTGAGACTGTGAGAGGTAGAGTTCTTAAAAGGGAAAGGCGTGGTTGTGCAAGCCCTGTCAGTTCTTTCCTCCTCGTCTCGTCGTCCGTGGCTCTGCCAGTCCTTAGTCATCACAACACAACACCCCGCGGCCGTTGTGGATGGAAGACTGAACCAGAAAACGGCACTATTTGCCAGCGGAGATCTATAAATAGCAGTCAAGGGCCGTGGCTTCATTCCAAGTGCATGGTTAATGGAAATCATTTCATAATCCCATATTCCACTCGAATCACAAACAGACTAAAAGACAGAACATCTACGGTTTTGAGAGCCTACCATGAGCTGTTCAGTCGGCGATCAAAATCTTTCAACGTCATCTAAACAAATGGGAGCGTAGTCTCTCTAGGATAATTTGTCTTTTCTGATAAACACCTTCAAATGAAGGTTATACTAGTCTAGCGTTTCGCATCGGATTCGAGTGGGCGTTTGAGGAAAGATGCACTGATGTTTACGACTGCCTCAATGGGAACGTAGTCCGCCCCCCTTAATTGCGGGGTTTGCCTTCGACGTCATCGTAAACATCACCCATGGCTATCAGTTGCACTCAACGCAATAACTTTTCACAACTCTCTAATTTAGCAGGAAAACTACTTATTGATGTTTATCCTATTACACCGAAATAAACAACACAATATACTTGCAAAGTATTGAAGTGAAGAGCCGATAACTCAAAAACGAAGGGAAATCAGAAATTGTGAGAAAAGGTAAGCGTTGCAATAATAAATCAAAAGAAATATGTAAGTGGCAAAGATACAAAGAACACTAATATTTTACTACAATAATTCTTTCTGTGTGAGATTTCTTATAACCAGCCGCTTCTATCACAAAAAGAGATTTTTGTAATTACAAAATCAGTCTGTTTCGTTGAATGAAAAAGAAAAGAATTCTTCTTCTCTTGTTGAGAGACTTGCGTTTATGGAATTCATGGGAATCGAACACTGTAACTGACCAAAGAGATAACGGAGTGACCTGTCACAAACAGAATGAGACACGCGCTCTCAGAGATAGTGACGTCATCTGTCGAGTCCAGTGGCTTTTCCTGAGAAATCAGTGCAAGGATGCTATTCTTAATGATTATTCGTCCCTTAAACCGACCTTTCCTCCAAGATCTGTCATTCCCTGACCGTGTTTTCTTAACCCGCGGCCGGATATCGCATAAATGTTTCTCCCAAAGAAAACATCGCCTGTCAATCTACGGCGCCGAAAATGCTGGTTCAGAACACGGCGGTAATCGTGCCCCAATCGCAAAATGGCACAATGGGAGGGCAGGGTTATAATATGACCCTCAATAACAGAAACGAGGAAACAGCTGATTTGGAGGAATCAGTGGCCAGCAACAAAAGGTGATAAAGGAGGCGTTTGCTGCATCTGCAAGGATAAAAACAGGGCGAGGCGGCGGCGAGGCAGCAGACACGCAGAGGACGGCAGAGGCAGACGACGAGCACCGCCGACTGATATTAGGCATTCCGGGACGAGTCGGGCATCATTTCCGGAAGATTTCGAGACTGGCGGCAAAGGACAGACGGCTGGCAACAAGAACACGCGAGGGTGATCAGATTAGAGGGCGACGAAGACAATTAGACGCATCTTCCGGAGGAAGTGACGGGCGAACGACGAAGAGACAGGGAAGAGTGATAGTGCGCGAATGAGTGAGAGAGTGAGTGTGTTTGATTTCACAAGTACGTGTGGCCGTGTTAGCGTGAACTTTTGGGCGAAAACATGCAAAAAGGACATTCAAAGTAAACCGATCGTTGTTTACGATTAAGTAACCTTTTACGAAATAAAAGAATAGTGCCTACCAAATCCAGTCAAAAGTTTTGCCGCGTTTTTCGAAAAAAAAAAATTTAATTTGTAATGTTTACAAAATGTTTGAAGCAATCAATGCCTCTTTTAACTTTTTCTAGTCGTCACAAATCTGGAATCGTATAAACTTGGACCATAAGTTGGATCGACAATCGTACACAAAATAGGAAAACCTGCAAGGAAAACAATCTCTTTACCCAAGAATTATCTCCTAGGAGACAAGCAGCTAACTGGGTGAAATGGTTGATTACACAATGGTTCTGTTTATTCCCGGCCCTTCTGTTTACGGCTTCGTCGCTGTAAATAATCACGTTGAAAAGAAGTCACCTGGCTGACGATAAAATTAGAAATTGGTAAATAGAATCAAGCAATCCTAATTTTGTATTGCAATCCGACTTTTCCCATGAAGCGTCCAGTTACATCAAAGGTTATTTAAACAAAAACAGAAGAATAATGATTCAATAATCAACGAACTTTAGAGAAACGAGACACATAAGAACAGGACGACATTAAATAGGAATAAAGACTCAGTCAAAGCACATGGTTTCGTATTGATCATCATTAGAATACTATTGCATATACCAAACCCGTAGAATGCAGCGTGTAACTACGTAAGTTCCGTGACATTCCGTGACTTCCCTGCCTTCCTCCTCATTTCTACTAACAGCAGCCATGCAGGAGGTGTCTCGTGTGATCAGCGGCTACACCCAGGAGCTGGAGGACACTGCCGAAGGCGTCCGTCAACAGGGACAGCACCTCCAGCTGGATACTCGCGAACTAGCCGCTCTCTCCCAAAGGGTCCTTCGCACGGACGAACTCTACGACACCGTGTCTTCTGCGGTGAGCCTTCTTTCTTTGTCTGTTCATGAAACTTCAGGATGCCGTCGACACTCCAGTGAAGCCTGTGATCGAGGCTATGGGCTGGGCTTCTGTTCTGGTACTGGGAACGGAGGTGGCCTCCCTCTGTGGTGCCTTCCTCTTCCGTCCGCTCCTTGGACTCTTCTTCGGGAAATTCGGAGCTGCCTTCTTCGCCTACTTTGGGTTTCCCATCTACGGCCTCTACACCGTGTACAAGGTGTCCTCCACAAATGATCTCTGACAAATTGAATTAAGGCCGACCAGCAGCAGGAGAACGACGCCTCAGTCCGCTTTAGTCTGCTGAGCCTCAGTCTCACCCAGGGGCTCCTGTCTGGCTTCGTCCTCTCCTCCCGCTTCGTCTCCGCCCAGCCGTTGGCTGCTGTGGCCCCTGCCGTGGTCGCCGTGGTCTTCCCCTCCATGGCCTCCTCCTTCGGTCGCAACCGCCGTGTCCTCGTTCTCGCTGCCTCTGCGACCGCTCTCTTCGCCAACTTGGCCTTGGCCTTTGTCTCTGGCTACATGACGACCTCCTTCGTCTCCCTGTCTTTGATCTACGTTGCTCTGACGGCCTTTGTCCTGCAGGCTCTGCTCCACAAGGTCCACAGGGTGCTTGACAGGGTCCACGTCTACCAGCTCATCCTCGCTACATCCTTCCTCGTCGCCAAGACTGCATTCTTCGGCATCTTCGGCTCCAGGTCCTACGTCGATCTCTCGAAAGAGGAATTGTAGACAATAAAGTATTCCAACTCACAATGACAATGCTCTTTTCCCATATGTTCTGCATGCGACGTCTCTTGATGTGTTTGATGAGAGAGAATCCCAGTGTCTTTTTTGTTAGTAATAAGTAAACGAAATAAGTTCGATATTCTGATTGTCTCTCTCACTGTTTTACTCGCTTTTTTTGTTTTTTTTTATGGTTAAAAAAACGATACTATTACATTATGAAAACTTTCAGAAGGGATGTGCCGTTGTTTTCTCAAATGACAGCCGTTGTCTCTGAAAACAGAAAATAATTCAACCTGTTTTCACGATTTCCTAAACCGAGGTTTTCGTTTTCTGCACAGCTGAGCCAAATATAGACCGTTTGGGCGCATTTTCTTCCGTTTTAAAGGGTTCATGACGTGATATAAGTGGGTGCAAGGGAATTCCGTTTCCTCTTTTACTCCCTCGTAAATTTCTCCAAAATATCAACTTGCACGTATAGTGTATTTGCGCGCAATAGTTAGATTATGATATGATTGCAGATCGGATGAAAAATGAGACAGATAAAAAGAGATAAGAAAAGAGAAGAGGAAATATAAATTTAAAAAAGAGCTGCTGGATTGTGATGCGGGGGTGATATGGATGTAACAATGTGAGAATGCGCTCCCGAGTGTCCATCTCTGTGTCCAATCCCTTTTTTTCTCGTAAATTTCTCCCCCCCCCCCCCCAGTCTCTCAGTGCTTCCTCCATCACTCGGCTCCTCGTGCGTAATCGTCGTGGTCTCCGCTGACCGCTTGTCCGGCGGAAGTGTAATGTCTTACCTATCGCCCGAGGGCCATTTCCCTCAGAAACTCGATCCCCAGCCGTTCTCCCAATTCCAATCTGCCCCCGGGGACTCTTCATTCCCTCGCTCGATCATCCATTCCAAACATTCCTCTGGCACCTTCGCCTGAGAAAGACAGAGTTCTCCCACGCCCTTTCTCAGCCAAACACTCACCTCCATCGCTTCGAAACCACACTTGAACCCCTCGAGCTGTTTTTGTTTTTGTTTTCGTCGTTTCAAAATGAGGAATGAGACGCTGTTTATTGAAAACGGAGCCTTTTTCAATTCACAGAAAAGAGTCTATTACATTTCCCGGCTAGGAATCGGTTTTCGACGGCAGATATCCATTATATCCCCCATTTTCCCTTATTTCTGCTCCAGATTTTCCTTTTCCTCTTCTGTCTGGAATAATTTCCATAGCTCATTTGCACATAAAGAGATTTGCTGGCAGCGCGTAATAGAATAGGGGTTAATCGAGGGAATGTGTACCTCTGCTGTTCCGAGAAAACGCCTGAGTCAAGAGGAAAACAACCCCAGAAGACTGTTGTTTTGGCTCTTCTTAGTCAATGCGGCTGTCGAAAGGGCATGCAGACGATCTTTGGAGAACTGCAATAGCCGGAAGTGCTCCCACGCACTGGGAATTCGGCTGTCAGACCCCTCAAGTTGCTAAGAAAAGGACGGAAGTGGCTGCAAAGAGGAATTGGGGAGGAGGCGAAAATACACACACGCGAGGACCGACGACCTTTAAATTACACATGGATTCTTAGGATGGACGGACACGGAATGCACCCACACAAACATAAACCTTCCGATCCCTCATTATCTTGCATTATCGCTTAAATTAACCATTCACGTTCAAAATTCGTCCTGTGGCATTTTCTTTTCTCAGTAAAGACAGAAACACGAAGTAGATATGCTCAAATATCATCATTCTACGACCTCATCTTCCCTCTCTCTCTCTCTCTCTCTCTCTCTCTCTCTCTCTCTCTCTCTCTCTCTCTCTCTCTCTCTACTTTTATAGTTCTCTCTTCTCCTCCCTCCGCCTGCTGCTCCTCCAGCTGACCGCATGTTTTTGTGCGGGAGTCGAGTCGTAAACGGCCGTCGGCCAGCTGGGTCCCGCCAACTGTCCTCGCTTTCACCTCCGCCGTCTCCTTTGCCCACGGATGTCCCCTTTCTGTTTACCTTACGTAATGCTCATGATGTATGTTGTTGCATAAGGAAAGAAATGGTTCTTTCACGAATGAGTGGCCTTGGAAAGAAGAGTCCAAGGAGCAGGCCCCTCTCTCGATTGGCTGCAGGTGCAGAAGAACAGAGGACCTAGACCAGGTCCCGGGGGAATCGCCCGAAGGAAGGGCCGACGGAGTGATTAGGACGACCGCTATGTCTGTGAACTCCAGGAGGAAATAGTTTAAGACTAACCAGTACTTAAAATACAACTGCTGATCGATAAATAATACATTATTTGGTCAACAAATACACTTGGTTAGGTCAAATCTTTCCGTTCTAGTGTTTTTAAAATAATCAGAGCGTGTGTTTTGAAAATACTCTCATTGTCCGCGAGTACTCCTGATTTCTGATTTTCGATGCAATGCATTCATTAAAGTACACGTGATCTCAGCTTTAGTATGACAACATGGAGTACTGTAGCGTTGTTTCAGATAAACTAGAAAACAAATTATAGGCAAATGTGGAAATAACCACCTTTTAGTAACGATTGTGACATTGCTTTTTAGAATAGGCAATTAACTATCGTGGCCAAGAGTTTACAAAGTCTCCAATCCCCGCCTTCCGAAAGAAGGAAAATGGCGTGGCCTTTTCAAGACGAGCTAGATTCATTTCTTCTTATTTCCCTGTAATCGACGACCGCTTATTCCTCCTATGAATCCCAAATAGAATCTGAGAAGACTTGTCCTCCTGGTGTCCTATTTCAGTGAAAGTATTCATGTTCTTCCTATTTCCTTATTTGGAGTGTTTTGCGATCCTCATGATAAATTCCCACCACTTCCCACTTCCAGCCGCTCGAGGCTATAAACGCCTTGAGTACAAATCACAACATTCCCCCGAGGCACCGTCCTTTCCAAATTGTGCTTTCTCTCATAAAAACCTTCTTTTATGAATGAATGCCCACCCGCGTGTTGTTTACAGAAACAAAGGTTATTGTGTTCTTGTTTTTCTCAGATTTCCCGTCGTTGCGCCTGAGATTTTGCGTCTGTTCCCAATGTTACGAAGAACACGGAAGTCTTGAACTGCCAATGTAGTTTTTATGTTTACAAAATTACATTGTTTTTACAGATGGGTCTGGTTTTAAGTAGATAGATTTCGGCTTATGTTCTTATTAGGATAAATCGCTTCTGCGGAGGAAATGAAATGGAATATTCAGTTTCGAAGAACTCATAAACAAAACCCTCTGGTCTTCATGAATAAATCATTTCGTTTGTCCAACATCAAACAGTTTCTCACAAGCGAGAAAAACAGGGTCAAATATTTTAAAAAATACATTTTTTTAAAAATCTTGCTATATTGGTTTCTGTTTGTTCTTTCCCACGCTTACTAACCCACCACTACGTTTTACGATCATTCGAGGCAGATGGGTTCGGCGGTTTCTGGATTTAGTGCTTAATTGCAAGCATCATTGTTAAATAACGGGGACCAGTTGATTTCTTTTATTTCTCAAAGTTCCATTTCTAAGCAGACAGTGCCAAATTATGCCTATTACCAGCCAACAGGGCCTTTCCGCTGCCTGACTTTTGATGTGGCTGGAATAATTGAATTTCGAACAAAGAATCAATTGCCGCCGAGCAAATCCCAGAGAAATTGTTGTGGAATTTCTTTCCCATTTCTTACTTAAAGGGACCATCAACCTCCTTTTTCAAACGATGGTGTTTGTTATGTCAATTTACTCATTTCAATTAATTTTTCCAACACCTCTCCATGCAACGGTTTTTCACAAATGGACTGATTTTCATAGGATTGATGGTCCCTTTAAAAGGCTGTTTTGGGAAAAGAAGGCGAATAATCGGCAATTCGCAGGGGAACTATTGAAGGGAGGGATCCACCAGTTGCATTCAGCAGCCAACAACTCTTCGCAGGACTTTAAAACTACAGATTAGTCACAACTTCTGCAAATCAATAGCCTTTTTTACTGAAAAATGTTGTAGGTGAAAATTAGATTTGTAAAAGTTTTAGTGAAGACTAAAAAATCGAGAGTTAGCGCAAATCAAAACGACAAAGGCACAAAAATATGCATATTACCAAGGAAGCATAACTGAGACAATCGGTAGACAATAATTGAATCCATATTTCTTAATAAATATTTCAATTAAACTTAGTTTCTAACGAACCATCGCCCTTATTTCGGATACCGAAAGGGTTAAACAACAGGTCAAATGGAGGTTTTTGTTCTTATTGCTATTAATTATCTCAATCCGCCCATTCCTAACTTGTAGACTTTCCATGAAATATCTAATAATTCTTTGATCATTCAGACACTTCCGTATTGTTCTTCCTTGAGGATTCAAATGAGCCCATCCAACCGAAACACTTCTAATGAGGATGTGCTTTGGTTTCTCTCAAGAATCAGTCGATCCTTCCGTCTAATGGCCCCCAAACGACCTTAAACAACAAAGACTTTAGACATTTCCCCAAACATAAAGCTAATGCAAAGTGTAAATCTCAATGAACGTTTCATTTAATAAAAAACATAATAAAATTTCCATAAAGATGTAACTTGGTTAATTGGGAAACCCTGTTTTCCATTAGGTGTCATTAATTTCGCTGATCGAGGCCCAGAAAACAGAGTCTATTGGCATCGTTTCCATGCATTTCCTTCCGTTTCACATTCCCTTCCTGAAAATACTTTTGTGCTTTATCCTTTGAATCACGGAGATTCGCAGGATTTCCTACGAAAGCAGATTCCGCCTCTTCTTTTGGAACGCAAGATTTAGCTCATCGCCATTAAATATCTTGAGAGGGGTTTTAATAGAAAACAGTTTCCATGCATTATATTCTTATAAAAAGAAACACAAACTTATTGTGGCCTGTTTTCCGCCGCCAACCATCAAACCAAAGAGCTCCCGCTTTAAATGAAGCAAGTGCAGAGGGACTTCTTTGAAATTGAAGCGTTCATCTTGATTAGCCAAGGGGCGGTCCTTTTCCTTCTATTTCTCTCATCTGAGGTTCAGCCTCAGTCTCTCTTCTGATCCTCTGGTCGAAAGTCGTCCGGCCGTCCATCAATGCCGAATGAGTCGTCTAATCACCCGCATTCACCTCGCCCCGCCCCCTCAACCTTGTTCCCTTCTCGGTTGCTCCTTCGGTCCCATCTCCGCCTTTCATCTTCTGTCTTTCGAGGATTGATGGAGAGTTCCTGACGAACTCCAGCCCTCCGGGGACTGTCTGTTTTCAGCCGCCAGACATTCCTCCAGCGTTCGTCTTTCCGAACCGGTGGTCTCGATGTGCAAATGATGGACAGAGACAAAGTCAGTCCCATAAATTTATCTCAAGACATTCCTTGGTCTGTCTGGGATTCTGACTTCCCTTTACATTTTACTTTTCCTCCCTCTCCTTCCCTTTTCATTCCCAGTGTCTGACGCAGGCATAAGCGGTTAAGTGACGCAATGCATGCTTGATTGAAATCAATTTATGTCTATAATACCATTTTTCTTTTCCTCCATTGTTGTTCAGCCAGTCTGTTCGACTATCTGGCTTCTCTTGTTCCTAATGTGTGCTCCTTCCCCCGATCCTCATGAGATCCATATGAAAATGCAGTCTTTGGCGTATTTCGCTTGCTTCTGAACCCCATTGTCCCTTTGTCACTTCCACCGCATCCTGCCCTCTGTTCCCATGGATTCCAGGCCTTTATGTCCGCTTTGCGTCCTGCCTTTTTTTGCCATTTCTCGTAATGGCCCTACCGTCCCGGCCCCTTGGCTCCTCTCTCTTCCGGCTGATCCCCGAATAGTCCAGCTTCTTTGACAGCCGGCTTGTCTGACCTGGGTTTTGAGTGACAGCCGCGACGGACGCCTTCCTTCCTGCCAGCCGCCGGAGTGCTGCCAGCAGGTGCCTCATCGGCTACCGTAATCTACACGCTTGCACAGTCCTTTATTTATCCGTAGATCACCCGACTGGTAGTAATCCCTCAGAGTGGGGGAGCAGCTGAATTACATCTCCACGCAAACACTCCCTTTCCTGGATTAGGCCCTTCGTCTCCAAAATGACAAGTCTGGTATGGGAAGAAAACAGTTTACTCATGCATACGAAATCCATTCGTACCCGCTGACGACATTTCCAACGAGATTTCAATTGGAGTTGACAACGAATGGTAGGATTTGGAGGTGACAACAAATGGTAGGATTTGGAGGTGACAACAAATGGTAGGATCAGGCAAACTTCTATTTCAATGCTTAAGGGAAAAGTGTCTGTTTTGGCGCCGTAACCATAACCAAATCTGCTGGAATGATTGCTAAAATGAACTAGAGCCGTTTGACAAACATTTAACAAAGAATCTTCTCTTTCATTAAGTTATTCTTGTCATCCTTTCATTCTCTTCCAACGCTTCTCTTGTGAGGCCTCACTTCATCGATAGCAGTCAGTTTCCAAGCGAGTTGTCTCTGAGATCTTGCCTGTCAAAACCCCTTCCTCAACCTCTCCTGCGGGGTTCAGACAAGTGAACGAGGTAAACAGGAAGCAGACTACGTAGAATGCCAGAGGGTAATTAGTATGATATTCTTTTCTTCCAATTGCAACCCTTACTCCTTCGTTTCCAATGATCCGTTATTTCCTCCCGCGTCATTCACCACGCAGAACAAAAACAAAGCCTGCTCATCGCAATGGCCCATTAAATGGGAACTTCAAGTCGTCATCAAAGTTAATTTGGTCATTACAGTAATCTCCAAAACTCAACTAAGATAACTCAAACCTCTCTTTTTAACAATAAAAAAGCTTTATTCTATTTACTTTGTTATCTGCCATGGTGATTTTTCGAAACCTGAGAGTGTATGAGCTGAAAACAAGATTACTTGTTTACGTTGAGAACTTTTGTATTGCGAAGGAAGGAAACCCCGCCCACAACGCATCGGTGGGATTGGGTGACACACCCACGGGCACCTTCCGCTTCAATAGGCCTTGGCTTTTGCAAGGTTCACCGACAGACAAATTAGTTTTGTAAAACACGAACTTTCTTTTTATTACGAGATAAAAAGGTTTCCTTAAACACTTCTTTTCACAAGGAAAAATTCATATTTCATGCATGCGTAGGTTTAAAAGATAGAAAAGGACGCCAGGTAAGAATGTTTTATCCCTCAGCCAACCGTGAAATGGCATGGAAAAATGAACGGAGATAGAAACGGTTCACATTCGTCACGTAAGACTTTCTCTTTCTCTCTTTGAAAAACCCTCCACTTATGTTCATTTTTACTCCAATTCTCTTATTTTTCCTACTATTTTTGTCCTTCGGTGTAAAATTCGATTCCCATTAAAACCAATATAATCAGATTTCAGTCCCTGTCTGGCGCATTCGTTTTCCGAACGGAAGTGCATCAACAGTTTGTTGATGCTTCTGTAGCCTCATTTCCGTCGAATGCCCTAATTTTTCGCTCAATTTCAATACAAAATAAGCTTTCTCATTTGTCACCATTCTCTAAATACACCTTTCCCCTTCCAATCTGAACCTCGGCCCTTTTATTGAATTCCAGTTTAATGCTAACCCTAGTGCAATGCAATTTTCACCCAGAACTACTTAAATGACCCTTTGTGTGCAGGAAAACAGGAAATGTCAAGTGAAACTACAATGGCTGTTATTTCTTTTGAAAATTGTGCGGGATTTTCTCTTCCGGGAAAGGACTTTTAGCCAATTAATGGGTGCCTCCCAGCTGTGTCAATGTTTCCAAATCCTTTTGGATTTTACGGCCGACGATCCTTCTTTCTCTGAAACTGCACATTCTTTCCTCTCTTTTCCTCTTCTTCCCCCGTTTCAACTAATTCTCTCTGTTGCAGGATGCGTCCGAACGCCAGTGGAGAATGGTCAGAAGTCCACTGCGACTGGTTCAATGACGTCCAGTCAATGCAGGTTTGTTGGCCGTTTTTCCGCCTCTTCGTCCGAGAATCTCAATTTGTGAGGCTGCAGTTCGAGGATCTCATTTTTCACCCAATTAAGAGCAAACATGTTCCAAGTGTGTTCCTCTTTTGAAAACACGCAAGTTTATTTTGAATAACATCATTGGACAAAAAATATCACTAAATTAGAGAAGATGTAATGTCAAAATATTTGAACAAATCCCGCGGACTTTATTTAATGTTAAGAATCGCTGGATGTAATTCTTATTCGTTTCCGTTCAAACCCCATGCCTCAATTTCTCCAGACAGCATGGCCTCCGCAACCCGATTCCCCTGGTTTACCAGTTGTTCTCAGTTCCCAAAGGTCGCCCGTGTGTTCCCTCGGACGTCGCGTGTCTCCTCCGCCATAAATGAAACTCGAGTGATTCTCATTAGTGTCGGACAAGACGGCCATCGTTCGCAGCCAAAGGGAAATCAAGCGTTTCCTCCGGTCGGCGGCTGAAATAAACAACTGGGACTTTCAGTCCTCGCATCATTGCAATTTCCGTTGGCCGTAGAATATTCAAAGGGACATTTCCGCGTTTGAGAGTAGAGAACGAAAGATCATAGTGGACAGGTGCAGTGGAATTCGACTGTTTGTGATAATTCTAAAGGCTGGAAACAAACAAATTCGACCCATAAATGAGGAGCAAAGATGCCATTTGGTATCAAAAGATTAATTAGATACTTTTTCGCAATTGAAAATCCACCTATTCTTTGGTTGCCCGTTCGCCTGAGACACCAAAATCTGGTGTTACATTCCTGACCTTTCCGTCCTTTCTTTGATAATTTTTTTAAACAAAACATGACAAGGAAGACTAATTGCGGGTGGCACTTTTAATATTCAGGTTGTTCAAACGTGAGTTCTTACACAATTCTGGAAAACAAATTTGGAAAGTTCTGAAAAACACATCTGGCTTGCCTATTCGATAAAGGATTACTTGCCAAAAGCCAAGAAGAAACATTCATTCCTCATAACGACAAGTCAATCTTTGAAAATCTATGAATAACGGAGAAACAAAAATGTGTTTTCTGTGGTAGGGCTTTTTTAATGGCATCCGTTCTTTCGTCGGAATCCTAAAATATGGAGATTTTTTGCTTCAGATTCTTCGAAAAGTCTTTTTTCCAGCTTCTGAAATTCCAGCTGTTCATATATTCCGAGTAGCATTTGCAGTAGTTTGTGATGTTTAATCGCATCGCAGGCGTTATTTTAGGAGAAATTGAATGAAGCCCGCTGATTCCTAGATGTTTGCTCAAAAGACCACCTGTCAGTTATTCCAAGACAAAAACTTTTGTGGCAAAGGGGTTTCTTTGAAAATACAAATTTATTTCCGTTTCCAATTACCCTGGCTCTAAATCCAATTGGCCTCGGCCACGGGTCAAACCACAATTCCTTGCACTTTCCACTTCGTTCCTCCAGAAGGGCGGTTTTCATGAACCCAGGGAACCAAAAGACTTTTGAGTGGCATTGGGGCTTAATCCGGAAGACTTCCTTCTCAAACCCTCCCCGAGTGACAGCCCTTCAGACGGCTGATCCCAGCGTGTTTCACGAAGCTGTCACTTGGGGAAATGGAGATTTTCGGATCCTCACAACGAAAACAAGAGGAAACTCTTATTTCGAGGCGGAGAAAACTCTCAGGGAATGACTTACAGATTAGAATAAAGAAATGAAATTTTATTATAGCTGCAAGAATCCGAATTTCAGAACAACTACTACTGGGTCAGACAGTTCGAAGGCAGTCCCATCGTCTTTCTCTACGGCGTCGTCTGCTCTTTCGGAGCCCTCGCCAATCTCATCGTCCTCTACGCCTTCATCCGAACGGAGAAACTTCGCAACCTCCGCAACAGGCATTTTAACCATTTATCCAATACTTCTTCTTCAGCTTCATTGTAAACCTCGCCTGTTCGGATCTCCTGCTCTGCGTAGTGACAGCCCCTGGAACTCTGTACACGAGTGTCAATCTCTTTTGGCCGTTTGGAGACATCTCATGCAAACTGGTTTGTCATTTGCATTTTTAGCTTAAAGAGTGGTTTAGATGGCTTCCATCCAGGCCGTGAACACTTTCGTCTCCTCGCTCACCCTGGCCTTGATAGCCTTGGACCGAGTCCTCCTCACTCTGTGTCCCATCAGATGGTGGGTTTTCTTCCGTGGAGGAGATGTTTGCTGCCTAATTGTTGATATCGCACACATATCATCTGACATCCTGGAAAAACACTCCCTTGGCTGAATAGTTAGAAGTTCTCTGACATACAACGCCTTTTGTATCAAGGGCAATGACGAATTGCACCCGTTGAATGAGATCATAAGGTTTATTGGATTCTCTTTAATTCGAGGAGAGGAAAACACGTTTTCGTTATAGAAAAGAAGACCTTTTGCGAGCGACTTACAAAGATTAGCTGGGGGAACGCATAAGCTGCTTTGGAAATTACATAGATGGGTGCGGGATTTTGTCAATGCTAAACTATGTATTTATTTCTCCTCCTTTTTTTCTGGGACCGAAATATACCGTAAAATATGCCCTGTTTTAAGAGAAATGTGGTTGGCAAGACATAGCCACAAGTAGTTAGCTTTTCCCTTAATCCCCTCCCATTTCAGGCGTCTTGCAGCCACTGCCCCCATCGTGTGCTACTGCGTGGTGTGGGTCATCTCCTTCCTCGTCGCTCTACCGTACTCCCTGGCCGTCCGTTCCCAGGTCGTCACTTCATTTGAGCCCTGGAGCGACAAGCACACTCCGGACATGGTCAGTGCTGGCCTTTGGCTCCAATTAGACTTCGAAGCGGCGATAACGAAAAGTAATTCGGACGCTCGGCTGGGAATCACACGCCAGGAATGGCGAATCATCGAACATCTGTTTCAGGGAGAGCACTGAGTTCTATTCTTTTATAATTTTACAAGAACCACTAAGTGATCTTTTGAAAAGGCAGTTTGCCAGTTTTTCTCAGTGGTTGTTCGTCAAAAGTATTCGTTAGTTTTCTGGATCACCTTCTTTCATTAATTCTCCTTTGCTCCAGACAATGAGGTCAACATACTTCCAATTGCAGTTGATCCCGGATCCTCTCATTTTGTGGCGATTCCTGACATTTTCAAAAGCCGCCACATTTTCATTAAAATAAAGTATATACGCCACATAAAACAATACATGTTTAATCTTGTACTTTAAGGTTTTATTATGAGAACTTTTGACGTGAGCGTGTATAAATTGGTTTTAATAGCACATACTTTTCCATAACATATAAATAATATTAAAAATAAGAAATATTCATTTGTAAATAGCCACAAGGGATATAATAACCTCCGTGCAACAATATAATTCCAGCTGGAAGTATGCGGCCGAGCCTTGCCCGAGATTTGCATAGAAATGCAAGGGACATGGGAACGGGCGTACCTGTCGAAGACTTCCTTCACTCTCTTGGTCCTGGGTCTACAGTACCTCCTGCCCCTCACTGCCCTCGCCTTTGCCTACACTCAGATCGGCTCGACCATCCGTCGACGGACCAAGGTCTCCCGCACAATTGACCAAGCCCGTCGTCTTTCCATGCAAAACCGCAACAGGTAGGGAGACAAAGATACAGTAATCCATTCGAAATCAGACGGGCGCTGCTTCTGCTGTTCGTTTTGGTGCTGACGTATGCCATCTGCTGGGCTCCCATGAACATTTACAACATGTTAAACGGCTTCGAACTCATCGAATATTCACAATACAGGTTAGTTTCCGGCTGTTTCAAAGGTAAAACTAATCAATTGCGAGAGATTGATGAGTGGATAATTTACAAGAAGAGCTGAATGGCGTGTCGAATGGATTCCTTGCAGGTACCTGTTCTGCCACCTGGTGGCCATCTCGTCGGCCTGCGTGAACCCTATAACCTACGCCCTCGTGAACGAGTCCTTCCGAAACGCCCTCCACCGCATGTTCCTCTCCTTCCGTCCCTGCTACGTCATCTCAGGAGCCCCTGCTCAACCCTACACTTCCGGCCAAGCAGTTACCAACAACACAAAGGTAGTCTTGCTGGACATCTTTCTTATATAGAATTTCAGGGTCGAATGCTGGCTGTGCCGGAGGCGACGGATACTGTGGGTCTGGCCAGTTCGGCCGTTTGAGGAAAGACGGGTCTCTCGAAGAATCAACGGGTCAAAAGACGCTTTATTATGATATTCCGATAGATATCCATAAACTCTGTGATCAGATAGAGCATGAGATGAGCAGCGACGTACCCGTAAGGTCGCAATTGACTAATGATGCATGGCTTCTTTGTAGCTCAGTTTGTCCTCCTCCACTATGTCAGACTTGCTGTGGACGCCGGAAGTCGACTCGGAGCCGTCAGGTCCAACCCTTCGCCGCAGGAGAGTAGCGTACTCGTTGTAGCGCTTGATCTGAAACAAAGAAGCGTCATAGAACAGCACATGGCCTCAATTAGTCTCCGCGCTTATTAGCCACATTTTGCACCGATTGCAAATTAGTGAAATTGAAAGGACAAGTGCAAAGTCTAGGTCTTGAAGGAATTCTGGGGAAACTCACTTCATCCGTTAAATAGCGTTCTCGGAAGAAGAACTCCTCGACGCATCTCCCACGGGCCTTCAGAGGGGGTGCCTCCTCCCTCACGCGGCTCAACTGAAGATTCAGCTCACTCGCAGCCGATTCGTGCGCCTGAAGCAACCGTTTGGCATGAAAAGAAGGCATTCTACCCGAAGTTGTTGTAAAAGAGGCGCCTGACTTGGCATTTTCGGCAGCCTCGCTCGGGAAAACGTGAGCTGGGAGCCAGTCGGTGGAGGGAGACTTCGGGAGGAGAAGGCGGCGGAGGCAAAGTTCAGCTGAGCCACCCAGTCGGAGACCTCAGAGGCTCCACTGAAAGTGAGAATAAGGGGGCAATTGCAGGAAATTACCTGGATTGGAAGAGGAACTCTCCCAGACTAGCAGTCCTGATCCTGAAAATGTGCTGTCGCTTGGTATAGTCAACAGCAGCCTCGGCGAAGGCGTGGTGGAGAAGGATGGAATTATTAAAGGTCTCAAATCTAAAGGCAGAGATGGCTGGGCGTCGACTGGTTGACCTACTTGTTCCCCTTGATCTCCCCCTCGTCCCTGCACAAATACAGCACGAGGCCTCTTAATCGGGCGAACCACATCTTCCATCCTCGTCGACCCAGAGGCGCTGAAATGGGACAGTAAACTTCGTTTCGATAAAAAAAAAGGAAAATTGACTTACTTCTGGTTCCGTCGGCATCGTAGACACACTTCCGCATGATCCAACCGCTCTTGTACTCCACCTGAAAACGATAGGATCGACTCATGAAGAATTGAATACCTGTGATTCCGGGTCGATGTCGCAGAGAATCTGGCGGGAAGAGAGTGTCTTCGCAGCGACGGCCTTCGTCTGCGGTTCCCTAAAGACTGGTTTCTCTGGATTAATAGGATGGCTACTTGTTGTGGGCGATGGCAGTCTCCTTGATGCTGGTGTAGAGGGTCTTTAGAAGCTCCCTCTTCAGCTCCACTCCCGTGTGTCCAATGTTGTTGATGAATTCGCGGACGCTCATCTTCTTCCCGCAATTGGGGCCATGGAGATCAGAATTCAGCAGAAGAAGGGCGCAAGTGAGGGTGTGCACCTCGTCTGAAATCCACAAATGTACATGATATATGAAAAGAGCAGACCGACGTTTCCGAATAGACTGGGGTTTGCGTCGTGGTAGCGGGCGGAGAAGAACCGAAGCAGACGCTCCCTCTGGGAGGATTCTCCACGGAGTTCAACCCTGCAATTGGATGGTAGGGCTGACAAGGGGAAAGCAAAGGCAAAATTACCTGTTGAGAAAGTCCCTGAGAGCAGCGTCGATGCGAATTCCGGAGAAATTGAAGAGTCCGAGGTATTTGGTTGTGACGAGGGAAGCAAACTCTCCGCTGCAACAGAAACAAGCTAATTGGTGCATTGGAGGGCACGTACATATCGTTGAGGCGGGAGGCCACATCTGTTTTGGAGCAGCCTTCTAGTTGGAAGAGGCGGAGAGCCAGCCGACTGGCCTCCTTCTCCGAACGGACGAGGGACATTGAGGCCTCCGAGTGGAATGACCCGAATTCAGTCGTTTCTCCTGAGAAAGGGAATACATTGGAGGGAAAGGGGGATTACGGTTGGTGCCGAGGACGCGACGGAGACTGGGACTGGCAGTGGCAGAGACGGAAGTGGGGAGGCCAGTCGCATGCACCGTCACCACCGAATGCTTCGCAGGCGAGTCAGAACTCTGAAAATATTCAATTTAGAGAGACAACTATTTTACAGGTTCTATGTGTTGCAATGTAGAGGTCGAGCTGCAAAAAGGACTGTAAATGACGTCATCCCAGGTGGCCGGAATCACTGGGATTCATGACTGTACACGATGCATACGAACGGTTTTCTGCGAAAAAGCGTTTCATTGAAAAGTACACAAGTTGTGCGGAGTTGGAGGAAAACACGCGACAATCCCATTAAACTGCTGATAAAGATATGGCGCAAGGAAGCGTGGTATTATATTTCACAGATTAAAAATATCCATTTTTCCGCCGTCGCTGTGACTCTTGTTTTATCAGGCAAAGTGATTAGCATGCGGCAAATGAGCACATGTGCTAAGATTTGTAAAGTACGTGGACGTGGGGAAGAAGACATTCGTATCGCAGCCGCCAGTTGAGGCGGTCGAGTTTCGCCTATTTATCCGACCAGATGCAGCTCATGTGCGAGCTTTCGAGCAGTTTCAACAAGGCAAGTGATGAGGGAGCTACAGTAACCCTAGATCATACAGAAAGTCCGTCTGCCACCCAAAGACCGCTGGGAAAATGGGATCTACGAAGTCAAGGGAGAGATACTCACCTCAGTTAAGGCCAAGGTTCTCCCTCTGTGTCTGTATCTCATCTTTTCATTGTAGGGTCTCTTTGGTTCCCTCTCTACCGGTCATCGTCTGGTAGTCATCACCCAAAACAGGATGCTCGTCTACCACAACGACATCGAGGGTAAGCCTTCTCTAGAATCTTCTGGAGAGTGGTTCTAGGTTTCGCCATCAGTCTGGCCAAGCCGAACACTGTCTCCGCCGCTACCTCTGTCCGTGACAAGAAGACGGTGTCTCCAGAAGCAGTAGTTGATAAACAAAGGGTTTCAGGTGTGTTTGATTGAGGTGAAGACGCCCTTCGGCACGATGAGGCTGCTCCCCGAGGGCAATGACATCCTGCTCTGGGTTACGACTGTCATCGGAAGCAACATCGAGAGTCCCTGTCTGCCCGTCCAGCCCGGTGAATCCATGGTGAGGACTACAATATCCCCATTGATTGCAGGGCATTCCAGATCTCATTGGGGGCCTGCAGTATCATCTCCTGGGTTCATCTTAACCGCAACGACCAGCGCAGGACGTCTATCGGTCAGTGCAGCCCCTCGCCGTCGATGAATTCCATCTTCGATGGATTGTCGGATGACGTCTCTCTGCGGGAGTTCTCTCTGGACGGCGGAAGCATCAGAAGCAGAAGGTCCTTCATCGGACACGAAAACATCACGACGCGGGGCACATTCAGCAGGAGGCAAGGGAACGGGGTAGGGCATCTGGAGGAGAGGGAAAACCAGGTTTCAGAGGCCTCCGCTCCCGACTATCTGGTCACCAGGCAGGAAGAATGAGGAACTCGAAATGTAGACGACCAATTCAATAAAATCACGTTCAAAGACATTTTCTATGGGAAATTGGAGGATTGTAGTTTGACTTACAGTATGAATTGTAGTTTTTGGGTTCGATCCGAAAGGTGAACAATGTAGATAAGAACGTAGACTCACAATGACAAAGGTGTTGTTGCTGTCGCTTCTGTGGTTGAGCTGTGGATTGGAGAAGGCAGACTTGTAGTAGGAAGAGTGCATGGAAGACTGCATGGCCACCGGGGCCGATTCCTCCACCGGGGGAGGAAGGGCTCCCGATGGAGTGCCTGATCCACTGGAGTCCTCATTCTCCTTCTCCAGACAAGAGGTCTGCAATTTACTTTATAAAACTAAAAGATCTCTGACTTACCGGTTTGATGGACTCTGGCTGACTGGCAGAGACGGGAATTCTGCTTCTGAGGGAGCGACGGACCGAGGGAAACTCGGCCAGGGGAGTCCTCTTCGGCGTCTCCTGTATATGAGTCAGCGGGGGCAACTGGCCACGCACGGCCTGAAATCACAAAATTCATACTTGAACTACAACTTTACTACTTTTTATGTAATCAAAATTGAAACCGAGTAAATGTTTACTCGTCCTCGAGACAGCTGACTATGTAACAAGGTCACCGTGATAAAGGAACAAAAATGTTTCGTCTCGTGTCAAAAGCTATCCAGATTACCAAAAGAGTCATTTCACATTTTTGTTTGTAATCAGTTCTATAGAATGGTAGGTTCATTCAAGAATTTGGCGGGTTTCTTCAGTAATATTAAATGTTCAAAATTCACGTGCCGTATGACGTTCTTTGGCCCTTGTACCTCAAAATGATGGAAATCTCAAAAACACACCTTGGCATAACTGGGCGACACGTGGTGGTCCAAACTGAGTATCTTATCCCCGGTCATCACGAATGCCTCGCAACGGGGGCTCTTTCCCGGAATGGGGGAATCCGACGACTCCTTCCGGTAAAGCGGAGTGTCCGGGTAGGACAACGCCTCCCGGACGCCACCGGGCTCGGCCACGGCTGCCATACCCTAAAATAAGTAGATTAAACTGAATAAAAAAAATGAAATTGAAAATAAATGCAAAGCAAGTTGGAAGGAAAGGAGTCCTTGAACTGTTGCGATGGTCATGACGCCTTTTGAGCAGATTATGCTGGGATTAGCGAGGGTCTTATCAAGTATCAGGGTTGGACAAACAAACCAGCCGGCTGATAGCCAGAAACCCCGGAAACAGGTGGTTTTCACTCGGAAGCAGTGGTTTTTGCTCAATTGAAAAGCGATTCGGCGTGGAAAGCGAAACAATGTGCGAAGAGCGGCGGCGAAGGTCAAGGGCGCCGACACACCGTGCACCACAGCTCATTTGGACTGTTTATAGCGACGAACAAATGATCCGATTATTCAAACCGCCCGAGGGAACTCACGGATGCGGATAAATTCGAACCAGATGACGGCAGACAAAGGAATCTCCCTGGTGCACGAGGTCACAAGTCACGCTCACCCACGGCGTAGATATAGTTACCCGATATCAGCTGTAAACATCGCAAACAAAACAAAGCAAACGTCCATATAGTAGCCCTTGCGCACCCAAATATTCCCCTGAATGGTAAAGTCGTGTTATTGATTTTATTATTATTGTTTTTCTCGGAAAAGTGAGCTGTCATCGCACAAATAAGGCGGCAAACGAGCCGTGAAGTGGACAAAACAAATAATCTTGGCGCAATGACAAGGAGGCCGGTCAATTCGAGCAAGGACGATCGAATTCGCACGGATTCAATGGAAAAACACCGGAAATTGGGTAAAATACGAAGAAGGAGAAATAAATGACTCAAATAATAGCATTCCATGGGAGCGTACTACCAAAGAAGAAGAAAAACCAGTTGGCTGGTTTGATGAGCGAATTACCCTCCAGCCAGCTGTCACAGTCGGGTGCAGTTTCAGCTGCAACATAATCGCCTAAATCTTCTTCCTCCCACCGCGTACACATGGACTATTCCGGCTGGATAATCGCCCATGGAAATCAGCGATCCCAGGTCGTAGTAGGGCTAACAATGCAAACACAACGGCCGTAAATGGCGAAAAGCACCGCGAGGGAGGAGCCTTGTCGGCGGCTAATTCAAGGGCTCATTTTTCATCGGCCCGGCCCGAACCTCCCAGATGAAAAATGAGATTTGAGGCAACAGGCGGTGCGAAATTTAGCGCATTCGGGTTGGGATCGAAATAGATGTAGCACCCGCGACGGGGAATCGATAGACGTCCGAAATGCCTAATTAGGGGAAATTGCATCTTCCCGTTGGGTGATTCACCCAATCTCCTTAAAACAATGAATGGTTCCATCTAAACAAATAGCAAGAAAATGATTAGACTTTTGGGCGGAGATTTCCATTTTTCGAATGAATAAAGCACAATTAAAGCCATGGAAAAATATTTGCTTTAAATTCGAATAGGAATTAAAACAGCGCATGAATAAAATTGCTTTAAATTATGTCAAATTTGAAATCTACAGTACATTAAGCAAATACGCATCGCGACAGGACCCGACCGTGTGAAAATCACACAATCCGAATTCTCGTTTTTGGAATATATTGTATTGGTTATTTTGAAAAACAGGGCAACTGTGAAGAAGACGTGTTTCCAGAAGGAGGCATCTGTGTGAAGCGTCTTTCCGTCGAAGGTGGGGAATGTTTGGAGATTCAGCCATTGCGAATTCAAAATACATTGAATTCAGGGCGATCCACGTGCCAAACGTCGATGGAACGCGTTTACAACCAGTCTGAATTCTGATAAAAGTGCAAAAACTTTTGGGCGGAGATTTCCAGTCTGGCAGAATAGAAAAAACATGCAGAACATGCAAACATGCAAACATGCAGGAATGCGGCACCCCTTGCGGCACCAATTCACGGCCTCTTGCGGATCATCCCATTTTTATTATTACGGACTAATTCCATTTTGAAAATTGAATATTATCTTATGCTAAAAAGAGATAAACAAAAATAGGGGTTATTTGGTTTGACTTGAAAGCTTTTCCGTTTCTACAAAAACTGAACAATAGGGGGTTTTCAGGACACAACAAAAAATGAACAATAAAGATTTTTCATTGGTGGAATCGGGGTTTAGATTAAACGCAAATCACGCCCGTTCACAAAGAAATTATTTGTTTTGGTCTTTTATAAGCAGAACAAATTTCTGTTAACTTTCTGTTAATTCAAACTGGAAGTTGCATTTAACAATCATGATTTGGTATAATCTTAACGCGTTGGAGTTGTTTATTTCGTCTGAGTCTGTTCGTTCTTCGGCGATTTTAGACACGCCAGCAGTATTCATTAAATTTTTGAGATAAACCAATTAAGCAGTATCTTACTGGAAATTTAGAAGAAATGAAATAAACAATGTGAACTAAAACATTATGAAGTTAGCGGATAAACTTTTACAAAAGTTTAATTTTTCAAAACATCAAAGTAAGCGGACGTGATTTGCGTTTAATCTAAACCCCGATTCCACCAATAAAAAATCTTTATTGTTCATTTTTTGTTGTGTCCTGAAAACCCCCTATTGTTCAGTTTTTGTAGAAACGGAAAAGCTTTCAAGTCAAACCAAATAACCCCTATTTTTGTTTATCTCTTTTTAGCATAAGAATTGTTCACTTTTTGTACGTTCGATTTTATCGAACGAGATTAGAGAAACATACAAATGCAGAATTCCTATCAAACTAATGGGATTGGCAGGAAATGCATTTTTACAACTTCGGTAGAATTGAAAATTTAAATTAGCTGTATATAAAATCGAAAAAAAATACATTTCTTGTTTTTGAGATTTCTTGTTTCAAAGTCCTCAGAGCGGGCTGACCATCCGGAGCATACACTAAATTGGTCTCCACTGCGCAAAACCCCGATGTCTCCCGTCTCATAGTGTTTTACTACGCGCGAGCGGTTTGAGCTACAGACTTCGAATTTAGTGGAGCTCTGGAAACCATAGTAGGTCGATGGGCGCCAAGTTTCAGCCAATTTGGTTAAATAACAAACGAACGCGAGCAAAAAACTGACTTCTCACAAAGCTGGTGGCACTACCTTGGTCTAGTGGCATACGCGTTAGTCTCTAATTCTCGCGTCCCGGGTTCAAATCCCGCTTCGGGCAATCTTTTTTTCCTGTTCAGATAAAATGTTTCCGAATTGTTTCAAAAGCTAATGTTTTTGTTAACGTCTTTATGTTTTTCCTTCGATTTTTGATGTGCCCGCTTTGTTGTGGAGATTTATGCTATGAGATGAAAATATGTTTTGTAGTTTTAAAAGGAATAAGTATTAACTAAAAAAGCTGAAACAATAAATGTTTGGTTCAAAACAGTAGATATTTCGACGCGCGGGAGATGGAACCTGTGGTCATGTGGGCGACAGACAAATGTCCTAACCATTAGACCAGCTACGCCGCATTCGCGAAATTTACCAAATACTTAAGACAATCTGGTCCTGGTTTAATTCAGAATGAAGAATAATCAAACCAATGTAGATTTGTTGAATACATCTATGGAAAAGCAAGATTTTCTTCCATTTTGCCCCTAAATCTTAAAAAGTCCACATTTTTCAAATGTTTAAGGCCCTAACTTTCTTCAACATTGAAATTTTTCCGTCAAATTTGGCGCGCTAAGTTATATTTATAAGTTCCACAAGCATGCCAAATTTCATCCAAATCCATCCAGTGGGAAGCTCACACCAAATGGAAGGACGGCGGACGGTGTACGGACACCGTTTTGAAAAATATCGAAAATTCGTATTTCAGCCGGCACTGAACCGGAACATCTCATATTTGGCCTGATTATGTATTTTATGCTATTGAAAGATATTATAAAAAGAAATATGAAAAAATATAAAAAATGACTGAATCGCGGGTGATTTTAGGTTTTTGGGCGCGTACACAGGGGGCAAGTCAACCCAAAACCCAATGCGCGCGATTTTTTTAAAAATAAATTTAAAATAAATAATTTAAAAAAATTAAATTATCAAAAATTTCGAAAATTAATTTTTTTTTGTTGAAAAATCAAGGTTTGTTTTGTATATAATATTTTTAAACTAGGTATATGACAATTATTTGCAAAAAAGACTTTTTCCTGACGGTCATAGACGTTGAATTCTTCTCTATATGTTCTTTCTTATTCTATCTCTCCCTCTCGGTCTCTGTTTTACTCTGTGTCCCAGTCACCTAGGTGGCCCCGATAGTCCACCCTTCCTCATTCCATACACCTTTTTTTTGTAGAAATACACTTTTTGTTGTAGTTTAACTAAATAAGTTGGACACGCAATCATCACGCAATCATCTACCGAAGAAGATTAATCGCCTCATCCAAGAAGGTGATGAAGGACATTGGAAGACAGGAACCCTCTTTGTGAAGACATCTTCGGCTAGTGGGTACCGCTCGTCCAGCGTAGATCCGCAGGCTCCTGTATCTGGCCTCGCCTGATGTGCTGTGGAGAATCATCTACTACTGCTCTTCGTAATCCGTGTTGAGGGGCGGCCACCGAGTCATCCCCATCGAAATCTTTCTCCTCGAATATGCTTCCGCCGATGTAGTCTTCGTTTACGGTATGCTGCGGCTGCAGGAAAAGATCGAGCAAAAACTCGAGTTTTAGCTTTTGCATAGACCCAAAGCTCGGGACAATCCAGGGAGTAACAGTGGAATGGGTCGACACGAGAAGGTCCCTGCCTGTAGCAGCCAGAATTACTGCTCCTTTCACACCTAGCTCTTACACAATCTTCTATTCTACATTCACTATATAAAATAACTACATAGGGGAGAGAGAGAGAGAGAGAGAGAGAGAGAGAGAGAGAGAGAGAGGGAGAGAGAGAGAATAGCTTGGCGAATGAGAAGACTTCAGATGGTAGTGATCTGCGGGCTACTTTTCATACACCGTAGCCTGCGCAGTAGAAGAATAATAGGAGAGACGGGTGAAAAAGAATAGGCGGCGGTAGATGTATGTGAGGTAGAGATGGTGCATAAACGGGGCGGTGGGAGAAGTTGTAAAAGCGGAAGTTGAAGAGGGTATCCAGGAGATGGAGAGCGGCGACGTTCCTCTGTCTCTATTACTTACCGTAACGGTCCATAAGATCGCCTCTATGTAGTTATTTTATATAGTGAATGTAGAATAGAAGATTGTGTAAGAGCTAGGTGTGAAAGGAGCAGTAATTCTGGCTGCTACAGGCAGGGACCTTCTCGTGTCGACCCATTCCACTGTTACTCCCTGGATTGTCCCGAGCTTTGGGTCTATGCAAAAGCTAAAACTCGAGTTTTTGCTCGATCTTTTCCTGCAGCCGCAGCATACCGTAAACGAAGACTACATCGGCGGAAGCATATTCGAGGAGAAAGATTTCGATGGGGATGACTCGGTGGCCGCCCCTCAACACGGATTACGAAGAGCAGTAGTAGATGATTCTCCACAGCACATCAGGCGAGGCCAGATACAGGAGCCTGCGGATCTACGCTGGACGAGCGGTACCCACTAGCCGAAGATGTCTTCACAAAGAGGGTTCCTGTCTTCCAATGTCCTTCATCACCTTCTTGGATGAGGCGATTAATCTTCTTCGGTAGATGATTGCGTGATGATTGCGTGTCCAACTTATTTAGTTAAACTACAACAAAAAGTGTATTTCTACAAAAAAAAGGTGTATGGAATGAGGAAGGGTGGACTATCGGGGCCACCTAGGTGACTGGGACACAGAGTAAAACAGAGACCGAGAGGGAGAGATAGAATAAGAAAGAACATATAGAGAAGAATTCAACGTCTATGACCGTCAGGAAAAAGTCTTTTTTGCAAATAATTGTCATATACCTAGTTTAAAAATATTATTTATCTCTTTTTAGCATAAGATAATATTCAATTTTCAAAATGGAATTAGTCCGTAATAATAAAAAAAGGGATGATCCGCAAGAGGCCGTGAATTGGTGCCGCATTCCTGCATGTTTGCATGTTCTGCATGTTTTTTCTATTCTGCCCAATAGTCTAAAGACGCGGGGATTACTGTAGTCTTGTGTTAATAAGAGGTACGTGACTTGTTCTGCGGGTGGCTGAGAGCCAAAGTGCGTTTGTCACCCGAGGGTGGCCGTATTACGACGGGTGCTCGGGGGTCATCCGACTGATCGTGGCGATCAATGCGGGCTGTGTGAATATGCGAACAACGCCCTCACACAACTGTCACAAACTTATAAAACAGCTGCAGGAGAAGCCGCGGATTAAGAGGAAATACGGCGCGCCCGACAGGATAAATACAAAGGCGACAGGTGCGAGAGCATACAAAGGATCGCACTTGTTTGGAAAGTGACCTACGACCACCGCAGGTACTCCGTTGAGAACAAAGGAAGACAGATGAAACAGTGATATTTAATAGACTTTAAAGAGAACAAACGATTGCCTAAGAATGCACCGGATAAACACCCAAGGAACGAGGGGATCGAGGGATTACGGAGGCATACGGAGGGCTCCGTCGAGGCGGATGACCTCTCCGTTCAGGTAGCGGTTCTGGATGATGTGCTGCACGAGGGCACCGTACTCTTCGGGGTTGCCCATACGGGAGGGGTTGGGCACCAGCTCGGAGAGGAAAGTGCGCACCTGGAAAAAGAGGGTTTGGGGAGGAAGGTGGGACAATCACTCGCCTTATCAGGGAGGCCGGAAAGGAGAGGCGTGTCGAAGAGGCCGGGGGCGATGGTCATAAAACGAATGCCATCATCAGCGAAATCGCGAGCCAAAGGCAGAGTCATGCCCACGATGGCTCCCTTGGAGGCAGAATACGCCGACTGAAAACATACAGTAAATGAATACGAAGGTATGTAAATGACGGTCTATTCTATTTTGTTCTTCCATTTTCCTTACCTGACCAGTCTGTCCGTCAAAGGCGGCAACGGAGGCAGTGCTGACGACGACTCCTCGCTGTCCCATGTCGTCCTTCTCGTTCTCAGTCATCAGAGCCACTCCATGGCGGATCACGTTGAAGCTCCCGATGACATTCACCTGTCATTTCCCAATTACCATACTTCTGCATTCACTCACATCGATAGTCTTCTGGATCTTGTCCAGTTCGACCATCTTCTTCTTCTTGGCGCTGTACAGCTTGAAAGCCATGGCCACTCCGGCGCAGTTCACAACGGCGTCGCACTTGCCGAAGGACTTCTTGACCTCGTCGAAGGCGGCTGCCACATCGGCTTCAGAAGTGACCTAGATTGCCATATTGTGCTCGCTTCAACCGAATCATCACATTGGCCGGGGTGAAGATGGCGTTAGAGCCGATCTCCTTCGCAACTTCGGCTCCCTGGGAGGAGGGCAGGTCGAGGATGGCTACACGGGCTCCGGACTTGACCAAGGTCTCCACGGTTCCACGTCCGAGACCGGAAGCTCCTCCGGTGACCAAGGCAACCAGACCCTTTGTGGGACGAAGAACGGACATCTGAAGCGACGATCGTATTAGGCAAAGAACAATCAAAATAGAGAAATGGTTATTGACCACACGGGACATATCACCAAAATAGGAAATTGGTTTACTCCGACTGAAATTAATAATTACAAAGATATTTAAGAGTACACTGGGAACATGCTCAGCAATCTTTTTTTACTGAGAATCAAACATTCACGTTGAATGCAGTTAATGAAATATAAACATGTAGTTTCAACAATAACTTAGAAGAAACAGATCAGGGGGAGCGGGGGAGATCAATCTGAGTCGTACTCCATCTTAGCCACCTTGGCCTTGCGACGACTCGACGACGCCACGGAGCTCTGACTGTCCTGCAAAGGGGTTTTTATTAGGATATAGGGAAATTATTGAGCTACTTCTAATAAAATGATACTTTTACACCCAAGGGAGCAACTCCTTGTTTAAAAACTAACCCCATCGTCCCGCGTGGACATGCCAGAAGTGGAGGGGGTTTGCATGGCTTGTTCGGCCATGATGGTGGCTTTGTCGAGTCCGGTGAGTTTGCCGAACACGGCCTCCAGGAGGACAGAGTAGTTGAAGATGTCACTGCCGTCGGCGTTGTAGGTCTGAATAATGAATTTTACGTGGTATTCCAGCCAGTTCTCACCTGGGCGTTGGTCGTCATGAGGAACATGTCCTTGGCGAGCTCGTTGGCGTTGGGGTACCTGAAATCGGTGGTAATTCCGTTCCACGGAAAACACCTACTTTCCCTTGTCGAGCTTTTTCTTAATCCTGATAAAGTCCATGGGCTTGTGGATGATCTCGTAGTAGTCGGGGAGCTCTCTCTTCGTCGGTAATTCCATGAACGGCTCAGCGATGAGCAGTCCCTCAGACGAAGGGAACTGCACCATTCTGGTGTAAACCTTAACGGATAATGTTAAAGAGTGCGTTACAGCGCGTGGATATTTCGCCAATAGCAAACAGACTAAAATTTTATTAATTCAAAAGCACAGAGCCATAATTTACAAAAACAATACACGTTAGCCAAAACATAAAATCCAAAAAACTTCTTTTTTTCAGTTGTTATTTTTTGGGTAAAGACATTTTTCGGATGGGTTTCTAAGCTTATAGTGTTACCTCCAGGAGCTTAGCCTGCGTCTCTGGGTCAGCCTTGGCTCCGCCGTCATCTTCGTCTTCGTCGTGGTGGCGCTTCTTCTTCTTTTTCTTTGGCTTCATCTCCTCTTCATCCTCCAGCTGAAACGATCACAGATATTCTCTACGCCTTTCCCTTTCTTACCTGATCCTCGACCTGCTTCAGGAACTGGTCTTCTGACATGAGGTCGTGCGAGTAGTCGACCTCTCGCCGTCTTCTCCTGGCCCCAATGTCGCTGACCAAAGGAATGCCTTCCTCCTGCTGCTTCTCCAACTGCTCGAACTCGTACGACTTCTGGATGATATCCGGAGGGATTTCGCTGTCCTCCATCAGTCGAGGCTTCCTGTGCAGCTGGTTGGCCTCCTCTCGTCGCCGATCGATGTCCATCGACTGGAACGTGTTGAATTCCTCCTCCGATCGAGCGATCATCTGGTTGATCGTCTCGTCGTCCGGCACTTCCTCGTCCTCATCGTCTTCAGAATCGGCACTGTAAGAGCCTCGTACGACCCATTCCCCTTCCAAATCTACCTGATGATCTGTTCAAGCATCTGCCTTCGCTCGGCTCCAGTCGATCGCTGATCGAACTTTCCGGCCTGGATGACCTTTTCGTCTACGTTCAGCTTGTATCTGGCAGCAGCCAAGATCTTCTCCTCGATGGAATTGGATGTGATCAGACGGAGAACACGGACTTCGCGCTTCTGTCCGATTCTGTGAGCACGATCCTGGGCTTGCATATCCTAAAACGGAATAACTTAGCATCCGGCAATGGCTTTCACCTGATGAGGATTCCAATCGGAATCGAAGATGATGACAGTGTCGGCAGTCTGGAGATTGAGACCGAGACCTCCGGCACGGGTGGAGAGCATGAAGAGGAAGTACTCGCTGTCAGGAGCATTGTACATCTCCAACAACTGACCACGCTCATCGGGCTTTGTAGAACCGTCCAAACGCAGGTAGCGGTACTCTATAATATGTTATTGCCAAATTACCCTGGTAAAACATACGTCTGTAGTTGAAGAAATCCTCGATAATGGTCATCATAGACGTCATCTGGAAGAACATGAGAATACGATGACCGGTAGCTTTGAGCTTCGGCAGTATCCTGTCCAACAACTCGATCTTTCCGGCCACACGGTAGAGATCTTGCCTAAAAAGGAGGATGAGGAAAGGTCAAACTTGAAGGCCTACCCGGTGGCCATGTTCCTGTCACGCTTCCAGAAGTCGGTGCATGATTCCTCGATGTTCGGGAAGAGGAAGGGGTGATTGCAGAGCTTGCGAAGGTGCACGACGGTGTTCATCAGAGCACGACCTCCAGTGGACTGCAAAGATACAATTATATGGGCAATAGGGGTATTTAGACACCTGTTTGCTGTCGATGAGGAGTCCATTGCGCATGTGTTTGTACAGGATCTTCTGGAGAGCGGACATATCGCACTTGATAACGTATTCTGTCTTGTCAGGAAGCTGAGACTCGACCTAAAAAAAACGAATAAACGGAGTAATTATGAAGAAAAAGTACCTCCTTCTTCAGACGACGCAGGAGGAATGGACGGAGAACTTTGTGGAGACGACGGATGATAAGCATAGTCTCTTCTTGGTTCAGTTCCACCTAGAATAAAGCAATGGGGTTTAGATAACCGCATTTTAGATTAACCTTTTCTCCTGTTGTGGCGAATGGAGCATTGAACCATTGCTCGAAAGTACCACACGAACTGAAGATCGACGGCAACAGGAAGTTCAACAAAGCCCATAGCTCAGGAAGCTGAAAGAAATAAGTGAGATATATTTACCAGTTGACTGCCAGGATCTATTTACTATAACTATGTCTACCTTGTTCTGAAGCGGTGTTCCAGTGAGAAGAAGACGGTGATGGGCATGGAAGTAGCCGTTCAACATCAGAGTGAGCTTACAGTTGTGGTTCTTCAGACGATGACCTTCATCGATGATCATGTACTTCCACCGGATCTAAACTGGTGTCTTCGGAGGAAGTGCTGCTTATTCTCACCTTTCCAAGAAGCGCCTTCTCCCTGATTACGTACTCGTAGGTGGTCAGAAGCACATTGAAGGATCCCTTGCGGATCTGTCCCTCCACTCGCTTCCTCGCATCTCGATTGCCCTTGTAGATGACCTTCACCACATTAGGGGCCCATTTATCGAACTCGAGGTTCCAGTTAGAGAGGGTAGACAGGGGTACAATGACCAAGTAGGGGCCGTTGTTCTGCTTGACCTCCATCAGGTAGGTCACAAGGGAGATTGTCTACAAATAGTCTTTAACTAATGTCTTTAAATAAAGGCACCTGGATAGTCTTTCCTAGACCCATTTCGTCGGCCAGAATACCGTTGAGGTTGTTGTTGTAAAGAGAGACCATCCATTCCAGACCACGCAGCTAAACGAAATGTCTTTAGGCGGCTAATTTAAGGCTAACTTGGTAAGGCTTGAGCTGGAGGGATGGGTTGCCGCCGCCCATGGTCGAATGCTGTTGCACGATCTTCTCCTTGATCCTATGGGCCGTTGCGTAGTAATCGGCCAGTTGTTTCTTCGTCTTCTGGTCGTATTCATCCTCTTCGTTACGCGCCTAAAAAATGAGTGAAGATTTAAAAGCAAAATACCTTTTCGATGATCATCTTGGCCTTTGTCTCCTCGTCCAAACCGGCGTACTCGTCATTCTCCTTTTTGGGCTCAGGCTGGGGAGCCTCATCCACTTCAGAGTCAGAATCATCCGAGAGTTGGTCGCGTGGAACAATCTGAATAATCCATACTCTTGTCACTCGTTGCAAAATACCTCATGGCCCGGATGGGTCTCCAACCACGTTTCAACCTCATCCGGCTTCGGAGACTCTTCGTTCGTCAGAATCCTGCCAGTAGCCACTTCCCGCACATGCACCCGTGCCTCCGTATCTGCAACACAGTTGTAGGTTAACCATATCGATTTACAATACCATCCATTCGGGCACGCAATTTGTCCTCCTTCTTTTTCTTTTTCTCAGTGGTTTGATGTTGTCGTACAAGACTGCAGAGACTGTCCACGTACTCATCGGTCTGTTGGAGGAGATACACGAGGCGTTGATCCTAAAATATAAAAAGTACGACTTTAGCAGAATAAACTAACCTTCTTTTCATCGAGAAGGGCACGGTAACCTTCTTCATCTTCCTGCATGAGCTTCTGCATACGCAGCTTCTCATTCTTCAGCTCGTCCTTCTTCTTCTCCCTTTCGTTGTTCTGATGCCAAGTCACAACCGCCTTCTTCATCTTCTGTGTCTTCAGCAAATTGTTTCTGAAACCCCCCCATAGTGACCAATTCTCTTAAACAAACAAACCTATGATATTCCTTGAATTCCCTGCCGTGTTGAATGATGGCCTGCATGAGATCCGTATGTTTCTGGCGCCTCTTCCTCTCCTGCTCCATCTTCTGCTGCTTCTCCAACTTCTCTGTGACACGGGCCTCCCTCAAAGTCTGCCTCTTCATCCGGCGGTAGGCGTAGGGGTTCAGGGCAGTCTCCAACGTCGTGTCCTTCTTGAGGGCCAGCATAATCTCACTGCGGACCTAAAACCATGGTAGATAAAACACAATAAACTAACCTGTGTCTGGAGGTTAGCCAGTCTCAAAGCACGAAGTTCGATTTCAGCTTTCAGACGGAGGTTGGGTGCCATGTCTGCTGGAAGTTCGCTCAACTCACGGATACGCATGCCAATACGGTTTTGCATCCTGAAAATGAGATTGTTGTTTGGGGCAAAATCTCTAATACCTGTATTCCCTCTCCTTCAGCATAGACATGGGATCAATTCCGCGAGGAACGGGTACGGTAGTCGGTCGTGTGCACCTTTGCTGGTGAATTTGGAGGATCTAAAGTAAAAATGAACAACATTTGACAGCGTTTCACCTTAATGAGATCGTAGGGCAGTTTCTCTCCATTCTCGGCAGCTCCTGCATATTCGTATTCATCGGGGAGTAGAGAGGTGGCCTTTGGCTTGAGAACAATAGCCTCGGTGGCCAGATTGGTGGGCACGGCCTCGTTCCTAGCCAGCATTTTATAGACGGTCACTTGGGCACGGATCTGGTTCAGCTGCTGTGAGGAGATCGGCTGAGTCGGTGGAGGTACTGGTGACATCTGGGAAGGGGCTGGGACCTCCAGAGGAACTCCTTGAAAAAACACATTTAAGGTCAAAGAAAACTGACGCACCCGTTAGTTGCGCCTTTAGTTTCTGCACTTTGGCGTAACGAGGATCTGACTGAAGGTTTTGTTCGTCCATCGTAGCCAGGGTGTTCTCCAGCTTCGCTATGGTCAGCTCTTGAGCCTATAAGAAATGGTATCAATTTTTAAAAAAAACAGGTTTACCTGTTCCTCTCCGCCTTCGGCTTGTCCCATTGGAGTTTGAATGGCAAAGTCGCCAGCTGGCTGGGCCGGTTGAGCAGTGAACTGCTCAAACGCCGGGCGACTCATTTCGCCAACGTCAGATCACTACAATGTGGAATTAATTAAAAGATCCATGAAAGAAAAAGGAGAAAAAAAATTAAATATTACTAGAAAATTTGCAAACAAAAAATAAGTGCTTGCATATCAACTGTAACAGAATAACTAAATAATAGTACATAAAAGCCTTCCAAAATTTGAAAGTAAAGCAAGGAGGGAGCACAGTCCTTTAATCTGGAACAGAGACGCGGACAGACGCGTGAACGGCGGCGATAGAGTGCGCAATTGATGGATAGCGCAGAGACAAAGCGAAATAGTGTGTGTCAGCTGGATACGGCGGAGAGAGAGCACATCAAAGGTGGAGGCGCAGAGAAAAATTGGTGATACAGCATACAACACGAAGAGACGGAGAGAATTGCGGGAAGTTCCTCTGAACGCAAGACGAACGCATGTTCATTTGATAAGCTGCGCGCAGAGCTACGGGAAAATGCAAATGTCTTGGCATGACCACATCAATGCATTTCTAGCCAGAGGGGCAATAACTCGCCTACTATGGGATATAAGAGCTTAAACAGGCAGGCAGACAAGATTTTCACAAGAAAACACGAAACAATGCACAATATATTTTAGAAAAATTAACGTTGATGTACCCACCCAAAACACAGTTGGACGAATCGATGGCCTTGCGTTGCGGTGTGCGGTGCGGTTTTGGAAGTGTTCCAAAGAAGACCGTATTCATTAATCGCTTCGGGACCAAAACCTATTGCATCATGCTTAGATAAGCAATTTTCATGATCGGTGCCAAATTTTTGAAATCTGAATATCCACTTCAAGTTTGAAATTTTTGTGGAACGCGGTTTTCCTTTTTAATGGAGTTCGGCAATTTAAACAATAGCTTTCAAATTGTAGCCTATTCATTCAGAGAAGAAGAAACAAATTCCCTTGTATTTTGGAAATGTGTGTTACACCAAAAATCAAAGCTAGTTTGCTTTTTCAATCGAAAACCACTTTCGATACACGACGTTCCGCTTCCCAAACATATGAATTTCTTTTAAAAAAGCTGCAAGTTGTACTCATTTGTCAGCATTTGTGACCGAAATGTTTTAGTTCTCATTGTTCCATTTTCCCCGTGTAAATCCATCTGGTATGGGAATCCTCCAGTTTTTTTATAGGATAATCGGAATTTGGCGTTTTTTTTTTTAAATGTTTTGTCCTATGAGTATGTTCGCACTCGGACCAAAGAAAAGTTTATAAGGTTTTTGTTGTTGAAGTTATCGACCTTTCTTATTCGTGTTTTTAAAATGTCGACCTTAATTCATTATTCCAGGTATACCACTGCACAGGGTATGACCATGTCCGTTGTCGACGACATCATGACCTCTAACCTGCAGAACAAGGAGAACGCCGAGATCCGCGAGCCCTCGGCCGTCGGTGAGAATTTTCACACGCTTGGCATGATTTCACGAATTAATTTCAGCCATTGGGACCGAATTTGCACGCCAGTATTACAATCTTCTCGCTGAGATGCCGAAGACTGTCCACAAGTTTTACAGCCACGAGTCTACTCTCCTCATCGGCGACAACACGGTCGTCGGACAAGAGGTGTGTGCATATATCATTGATGTTTTAAGTTATACTTAAATTATTATTTCAGAAGATTGGTCGCGCTATCGAGGACCTTGTCGGAAACGAGAAATGTCGTATTAAGATCTGTTCCATCAAGGTATTCCTATAGCCGTTCTATTCTTCAACAGTTATACAGGGCAACATGACTCTTAACCAGGGGATCGCCCTCCAGGTCTTTGGTGACATCTCCGGTCGTCGTTTTGTGCAGACCTTCATCTTGGGACCCCAGGGACTTAAGAAGTACTACGTACAGCACGACTTCTTCCAATTCTTGGACCAGGTGTTTGCCACGTCGAAAGAATCTCCGTCTCCCGCTAGCACGCCGACCCCGGTCACCGTCGAGAAAGTGGGGTTATCCTATTTACTTTTTTTATAACTACGTTGCAGACGGTCGGCGCTGCTTCCTCTGTGAACGGCCATAAGCAGGCTGAGGAATCCCCCAAGGCGGAACACCCTGTTGTCCTGACCCCCGTTGTCGCCGCCCCTGAACCGACTCCCGTCCCCGTTGAGAAGCCGAAGCCTGTGGTTGTCGAACCCGCTACTCCTGCTCCCGTGGAGGGTAAGTTTTTAAGCTATAAATTTATTGTTTTATTGACGTTAAGAGTTTACCTTTACTTACAGAGCGACCTGCAAAGCGCAATCCTACCCCCAAGAAGGAAGAGTCTAAGAAAAAGGAGGAACCCGTGAAGGTTGAAGCCGCCCCCGTCGTGGCTGCACCTGCCCCTGCTCCGGTGGTCGATAACACCCCCAAGACTTGGGCCAATCTGGTCGGAGGCGGCGGCAGTAAGGCCAGCGTGACAACCGTGACCCCTTCTGGACAGTCGGCTGCTCAACAACCCAAGCCTCAGGCCAAGCCAGCTCCTGCCAAGGCTCCCGCGAAGCCGCCCCAGACGAACGGCGCTCCCTCTGGTTAGTTTTTTTTTAATATTTTAGTTTTAAGTGCTCATTCTGCAGCCTCTGCCGTCAGTAACGAGAGGCGCCTTCACGTTGGTGGAATTACCATGAGTATCGTGCCCGACTCGACCACTGCAGCTGAGAACGAGATCAAGGAAGCTCTCTCCAGTTAGTTAATTCTCCATTTCGCTCGTATAGCCTGTATTGTTTAGAATATGGTGAGGTCGACAACGTCTCCGTTCCTCGCAAGGTCCTGGACACTACGGCCGATAATAGCCGGCCCGCGTTTGCCTTCATCACCATGAAGAGTGCCAGCGATGTCCAAGCCATCCTCAAGAGTGCCACCAAAGGCGTATGTTACCCAACTAGCCGTAACGACGTTTCCTTTTTCAGGAGCGCGGATCTATGCTCCCGAATATCAAGATCCCTGCCTTCGGTTTCGATGGAGAGGTTGTTGTGTCCGAGCAGAAGCCCGATCGTTTTGGAGGTCACCGTGGCCGCGGCCACTTCCGTGGTGGAAGGGGACGTGGCGGTTCTTTCCGCGGTGGATTCAATAATTCGGCCAACCAGCAATAAGTCCCTCCGTCTGTAATGCCGTTTTTGAGAAAGCGTTGTTTAATCTGTCGTACACTAATATTAGGTCTAATGATGTTGACCGTTTCTCTAGATCTCCTTGTTGAGTCTCTCCGGTGACTCGATGATGTAAAGCGAACATCTTGTTATTTGCTGCGGCGGCTTCTCCTGTGGCAACTGCTTTCGATTGCTGTTTGTTCAACTTGAACTGTAGTTGGCACTTTGCAGGTTGTCCAGCACTAACGGATTTGCGTGTTATTGTATTTTAATTTTGTTGATTTGAAATGAATCGTAAATGTTTTAATCTCCACCTTGTTGTGTTGGCGTTGTTGCGATTGATTTTGCTTAGTTTAATTTGGGGATTTCACACACGGATCAGTCGCCTAGGGCCGGATGGACGACGATTTCAATGTGGTTGGAGGCGCCGACGATGACAGCCTGGCCTATCCGTTCGTTTGTTCACTCGAATTCTTACTATTGCAGCAGTTGAACTGTAAACTAACTTCTGAGCCCAATGAGATCATTATTTTTGAAAAAAAAATCAAAATGTAATTGTTACAATGCCGAACAAATGATAGGCCATTTGAGTGGGTGTTTTCAGCGATGACGGCCCTGTCGAAGAAGCCCCTGTTCTAACAGAGCTCAATGGAATCGGGAAAAGAGTGGGAAAGAGACGGCTGTGCGAGATGCTGGACGACGACCCTGCGGACTCCCATCCCATTGGTAGTCCATCTCTCTCTCTCTCTCTCTCTCTCCTCTCCTCTCCTCTCCTCTCCCCCTCTCTTATACCCCTCTCCTTTAGACTGGCACATGAGGATGCCGCTGTCTTTGGAGGAAAGGGAATCTAAAAGACACAAAGAGTTGCTGGAAGAGGAGATCATGGAACGCCTCACTACGAAAATAATAGACGCTCGCTCCAGGCGCAGTGACGTCGATCCTTCGAATGCTGAACATGAGGACAACTGCGACGAGGATAGGAAGCAGGTTGTCTTCTGGCAGTATCATTTAATTCCATTAGATCCTGGACGCTCCGCCTATCGACGGGTCTCACTGGCTAGGAGTCAGCAGTGACGGGAATGAACAGAGGTTGCGCATCAGATCTCTTCTTTATTTCAATGGGTTTAGGTTCTACATCCGATTGCTGAAGCGCCGACCGAATAGTATCTCTTCGGTTGCGCAGACACGCAATTTGGCCCTCGCTGGAATGAACCACATCGCCAGGGAGGCCGAAGAGATCAGGTTCGTAATCAGTTTGGTAGAGATCAGACAGATTGATCTGCCTTGTTGCAATAATTCTTACTCTTTAGGTCAAGCATGAGTTCCCGTCATGTGGAAAAAGAGCCGTCCGAGAGCCAGTTTCCCTCTGAAATTCCAGCTGAGACCGCCTCTCCTGGTTGCTCCTCTCTGTGGGTGGACAAGTACTCCCCACGGGGATTCGCCGACCTCGTCAGTGACGACGTAGGTTCATTCTGGAAACACCTAAATATGCCATTCTAGGCGGTCAACCGCAATCTTTTAACGTGGCTGAAGCTGTGGGACGAATGCGTCTTCAAACGTCGTCTGGAGAATGTGGAGAACATGGTTTCCGACAAGGAACAGGAGCTGTACAGTCTGGATACTGGGAAAATACGCCGCCCCGTTCAAAAGGTTGATATTTAAAAACTAGTGATCAGTTCTTTCTTAGATTCTTTTGCTCTCCGGTCCCGCTGGATTGGGAAAGACTACTTTGGCCAAGATTGTGGCGAAAAGTGCTGGCTACGCCACGGTGGAAGTCAACGCCAGTGACAGCCGAAATGTGGCAGATTTCGAAAGGATTCTGGAAGGGGCCGTCAGAAGCACAAGGACCATCGATAGGGTAGGTCACTCGGAATGTAACCCCCTCGATCTACCTCTTTTAGGGAGGAATCGGCCGACCCAACTGCCTAATAATCGACGAAATCGACGGCGCCCCTGCCGAATCTATCCGCTTTTTGGTGAAAGCCATCCAAACAAATGGCAAGAAGATGATCAGGAGACCTATCATCTGCATCTGCAACAACCTGTAAGCTTTCTTCCTGTGACAAATTTCTCCTCTTCAGGTTCACCCGTGCCCTTCGTGAACTCCGTCCTGTCGCCCTTTCCCTGGTCATGGTTCCTCCGAAAGAAGACCGTTTGGTCGACCGTCTGTCACATGTAATCCCCTCTCCCTTCTAAGCCGTAATTTCTCCAGATCGCCAATATCGAGGGCCTCCGAGTGGATTTGGGTGGCCTTCGTCGCCTCGTTCACCTCTGTAACTGCGATATCCGCCTCGCCCTCAATGCCCTCCAATTCGTCGCAGCTGCAAAGAAGAACGGCAGCGGAGTGATCACCCAGAAGGACCTCCAGGAGGTAAGAGTGCATTCAAAGGAGTATATTTATTGAATTTAGGCAGTGGAACAGGAAAGCATGGGAAACGCCTCAATTTTCGACAGCTGGTCAGCCATTCTGGAGCTGACGAAACACGTTGACAAGTGAGTTATATAAGAAACAAAGAGAAGAATTCGTAAGAAGATTCATTATTGCTGGACACTCTTTTTATTTCATGTTACAAGTGATTCTTATTCGAATTTTTCGAAATTAGCAGGTCTCGCGTGACAGTCTCCCCCTTGTCGAAGTCCTCGGCGTCTTTCTCTTCTTGTTCTGATCCACGAACTGCTCGTATTCCTGAATCCCTCCCATCTCGATTGATCCAGTGATCTACCTTGTAGAACTTGTCGAGAGCCTCGTTTCCCTCCTGCGCCACGATGCCCTTCTTCACCATGTAGTCGACCACACACTTGTACACGTACGCGTACTGCACGTCGTTCTGCACCACTTGTGCCCTCTGCTCCCGCACCATCTTAAGAACCCAGAGGATTCCCTCGAAGGGACCAGTCCTCTTGAGACACTCCAACACCAGGGCTATGACCACGAGGGCCCCTGTACGACCCACTCCGGCTGAACAATGGACGATGATCGGGGGTCTGAGGAGGCGGAATTCGACCATGCTGGGTGGGATGCCCACTTGGCCTTCCTCGTTTGGGTTAGGAGTCTGAGCATCGGGACGGACGACGAAGGTACCCCGTGATCTGGCCAGGCAATCCAGTTGTAGTGGCGGACGACCTGCGACGAAATGTCCGTTTTCACAGTCAGAAGACGGACCACAATCAGCACGTTTCCGCAATTGTCCAGCTGAAATCAGCTATGCTTTATTTTCATAATCCCGTTGAGGTAGGGATTGAACCCACATTAGTCTTCCCGTTGCAAGTGATGGTCACAGCGCCGAAAGTGAGCTTCTCGCTTGGTTCCAAAGGGAAATACTTGGCACACTTCTCCTGTCCCTTCTCGAACAGTTCACATAGCATGAAGACCACGTCCGTCCCCTCGCTGATCACCATTCTCCAGAACTTTTCACTCGTGTTGTCCATCGGCCCCTGGGTGCAGATGAAGCTCCTCGGGTTGTTCAGTCCGACGTAGTTGGCGTGGAGGTAGCTCTCTGCCCCTCCAGGGATCTTCACTCTCACCCGAGTGTCCTCCAGACAGAGCATGTTGTCGTAGCGATTCAGGTCTTGGTTCTGCATGTAGGCCTTGCAGAGTTCCGCCGATGGCTGCAGTTCTTCTCAAGAGATATTCCCTCCCCCTACCTTCAGGGCTGAAGCTGCCTTAAACTCCTGGGGGATGATGTCGATTCCTTTGCTCAGCACATCGGCCAGCCACAACGCAGCCCTCGACCGCAGTCCCACCTCCACATCGGCGGATTTCTGTTGGGAGCCTTCCTTTGACTCGGGCGGTTTCTCCACCTATCACTGTCCCTGTTATTGGTACCTCACACGCGGTACCTTGTCGTTTCTGAGGCGTTTCGACGGTTTCTTGGTCTTCCTGTCCCTGTTCTTAAGCATCAGCCCCGTCGTACTCTTGTTGGTTTTCCCGAACGACGGTGCCTGTACTCTATCGTACGCATTTTCTTGGTTCCCTACCTCCATGAGCATCGGAGGAGGGCCCTGTGGCGGTACTGCGTCTAGCGAAGAGGTGATCATGAGGCTCTGCTGTTGTGTCATCAGCTCCCACTGCGACGTCTTCTTGCCCACCTCCAGCGGCTGGCCGAAGCGAGTGCTGCATTCTGGCGAAGCCATCGTCCTGTCTTTTGGCGGGATACGTCGATTTCTGTTTGGAGTAATGGCTCTTTTGTCTGAAAACGAGGTTCTTGCAGTTAAGAAGTGTTAGAAACCATTGTCGGCGGGTCCTGGCATGCCGAAACGACCGCCCCCGCAGGCGCCTGAGGTGAACTGAACAATGAGGGGAGCGTTGCCTACGTATATTCTAATATTCGCTTTCGTTTACTTCTGAGTTTTCAGAATTATAGTCTTAGTCAAAGCTAGTTCCATCGAAAAATGGCGTTAGCGCTAATTCGTGAAAAAGTTATGCTGTTGTAAGGGGAATTTCGAATAACAACATCAGAATAATTTCACCCATTTCCAAAACTCGCCGAACTAGGATTGGCTATGAGTATACGCGTTTACAAGTTTGCCTGCGATATGGCATAAATATATATTATGTAACGATGTCTGAAAATTAATTTTTTTTCTTCCAGCAAGAGGATCCTACTGCCCGATGTTCGTCGCATCCGATCCATAGCGAAGATCGTCGCCGACGCGGGAGACGAGCGGTTCGTGACGGGACTCCACTCGAATTACCTGCACATGCCTCTGCCCATCGGCACCATTCGAAAGGCCGCCCTCACATTCCTCTTCCACGACAGCATCAGTAGACTGGTCAGTCTCTCTCTCTCTCTCTCTCTCTCTCTCTCTCTCTCTTTCTCTCTCTCTCTCATCCAAGCTCTCTTCAGGTCGCTGAAACACAAAACTACTCTGTGATGCGCTACGAGATCTCATTCTACGCCTTGTTGCATTTGACCATCGCCACTCACCACAGGTCTCCTGCCTGTATCCATGCCAACTGAATCCCTTTCAGAGCGAATCTCAAGTTTCCCCAAATGGAACAGAACATGGCGCTCCGCCAGAAGGAGTCTCTGGATTCCTTGTCCTGCGTCCGCTCGAACATGCCGTGCAAAATGACCGCAGGCGACCTGATCAGGGATATTCTACCGTATACTGTGGCTATTGTCCAACCGCCCATAAAACCCGTAATCGTTGATTATTTATAGACCTAAGGGTATTTTCAGATGAACGAGCAGTTGTACAGCAAGAGGGATCGTCAATTCATCAGCCAGACGATTTCCATAATGCACTCCTTCAGTCTGACCTTTGCTCCCACAATAGTCAACGGACAGACCCACTTCGTCTTCCAACCGTTGGTTCTTCAGAGGGCAAAATAGGCCTAGTTTCAGTTCCGTGGATGTACTCACAATGTACAATCTCTCGGATGTCAGCCAACGCGTCTGCATGCCCAACAGCATCCGCCAGATGATCTCTCGCCATGTAAGCCACTTCCTCATTTGCCTCATTTGCTGACCTCTTCTTCCAGGTGGAGGTGTTCCGAGTGCAGGCCAAGATAGCAGACGAGGCCCTCACCCCGGCGGAGGAGCGTCGTCGTCGTCTGGCCTCCATCTCCGAGATGCGTCGTCCTTCGAAGCCCACCGCTCTCTACTTCCACTACAACCAGGGCACCAGCAGCGCCGTGAAGAAGAACGTCCGCATGGGCAACGTGTTCCCTTGATTCTCTGTAAATACGCATTCCGCCTTACCGGTCACTTTGTCACTTTCGCATTCCAACAATGAATCTCCCGTCGTTGCCTTGAAGTATTCGATCGCCTGTATTTGGGCCAAGTCTGGATTCTACGGTTTTCGGTTTACAACCGTCGTTTTTTTAGATGGACGATCGGCGGCGGCAGTTGATGTCGCAGATTGAGGTTGTCGTAGCCTCCCTCACGAGACAGTTGGTTGGGGAGGAGAGCAAGAGATTGAGATTGCACGCGTAGGTTTCGTATTCTTTGGACTGCAGTATTCCGATGATTCATTCCCTAAATTGGCGTCCGGAACAGTATAGGTTGCGCCCCGGAAATGGGTTTCTGGCATGAGTCCGCCTGGGGCACCTCACCTTTCATAGAAGACCCATCTCACTCATCGAAACAAAGGAGGTTGCGCCTTGAAATTTTGGGCTGAAACATGGGAGATTGCGCCTGGGATCTTCCGGACTCTAATTTAAGGTACTGGTAATGAGAGCCGTTTGCAGAAGTGAGGACGAGTCGCGGAAGATGCTCTTCTACCGCCCAGTCAACCTCCGCAAACTGGCCCACGACCTATGTGCTCTCTCCCAAGTGTACCGACTGCTCAAGAACGGCCAATCCTCGACAAAACGGTTGGTCTGAATGCCCCTCCGCACACCAATGATTACAGAGACCTGTACTACGACTGCAAGGCCCTCTACGGGCAACAGAACAAATTGGACCGCTCCCTTACGGCCATCTGCGAATTGTTGAATTGCACCCGAGACGATATCAACGTGGTAGGTCGTCTTTTTGAAAAAAGACGCTTTTCAGTTGTCCTGTAGCAAAGGACTCCTCAGGGGAGCTCTCTCGTTTCTGCCCACGAATGGATCCATCGTCGATTGTAGGCCATCGTCCGTCCTTATTGCCGGTAGACCCCCCTCTTTTACTCGCATTCTTCAGAGAGTCTCATGAATCTCCGCCCTGTAAACGCAGCCGAATTCATCCTGGTGGTGGAGAAAGACGCCACTTTCCAGAAACTACTCGACGACGACTTCTTCACCGTCTTCCCCAAGAGCATCCTAGTTACCGTACTCCCATCTCCACCCTCCCCGTCATATTCCTTGTTCAGGGAAAGGGCTATCCTGACATTTGCACTCGGAGGGTCCTTCGATGGCTGGTGGATCAGCTCAACATTCCCATCCTTGCACTCGTCGATATGGATCCCCATGGTAATTACCCTTTACTTGATATTAGCATGGTGCAGGGGTCGAAATCATGCTGACGTACAAGTATGGCTCCGTCACTGACAAGGCAGAGGCACGCGGGGCATTCATCCGGGACATGCAGTGGTTGGGGTAGGTGCCCTCCCTAGATGCTAACACGAGTGTTCAGACTGAAGCCGTCGCATGTGAGTTATCTGCCGATACAAGACGACCAGCGACTGCCGCTGAAGAATTCCGACTACGTCAAGATAACCAAAGTCAGAAGAAGAGCCGTGGGACTGGGCGAGCACGACCTTGTCGTTGAAGTAAGGATGCGGCCTGTTTATGCAAAGTTTCAATTTCAGCTGGATCTCATGCGAGATATGAGGTTTAAACTGGAGCTGGAGGCTATCAGTTCGATCGGTGCTCAGTTCCTCTCCCGAGACTACCTCGCTCACTGCATCTCCTGCTTTCTCCCATCGTCTGTTCGTCCTTAGTTCCGTTATTTCTTCTATTATATAATTCCTGTGCCATGTTGATCTCGTTGAATGAATAAAACTTTTTATTATTAATGTTGGCACTGGTGGATATGTACAAAACAACGCAACAACGGCTCACAACAGGCCTCCCGTGTTCATGTAGTACCGCAGTTGATCCTGCGAGTTGACGACGACCAGCCGCCTCTTCACCACGTGGTCTCCACCGAGGGCCACCAGCTGCTGCTCCACTGAAAAGATGTTGTTTGCTTTTAAATGGCCTTGAAGACGCATTTCAGGAGATAAGCTAGGGTTGGACATTTTCCTCATCCGATTACAACGGATTAACCGGAAACTAATCAACCTCTTGCGTCTACCATTAATAAAGATAATTAAAAACTGGGAATTTAGAGTGAAATTTGCACCAAGTTCTCAAGTTGCATTACCACAAAAAGTCTTCGATCAAAGAGTTTTCATCATCTCTTACCTGTATGGGCAGGTCTCGTCAAAAGCGAGGGGGAAATTCCAAACTGCCGTGCGAGATTCGGGTCCTGCTCCAATGCTTCTCTGATCTGCTCCAGTGATAGTCCTCGCCGCATTCTTTCGTCTCCCGGACACCCATCCACAGAGGGACATTGGGCCACGGGACAGGGGGCGAAGGGACATACTCGGATCAGACAAGAGTACTGTATCTGGGGTGTCGTCTGATAACGGAAGGATTCCACAGTCACCTTAATCACTCAGTTAGTTCTTCTTTACCGTTGGGTTGTACCTTGATTCCGTACTCTGATCGCTTAGGAGGGCACACGAGTCCCACGAGGTCTGCTGGACAGGCCTCGCGGATGATGGGCAGTGGCTCTTTCTCCCAGTCGTATTTGGGATCGATGGGTTCTACTTGGCAACCCAAGACGGACATGAACTCGGGAGGGATGGGGTAGTGGGGAGTGAAGGCCAGGGTAATCTTTGACCCGACCACTACGGCGTCCACGGGGCGCCCGTCCTTGTAAATGTCGAAGGTGATGGGCGTCTTCACTGCGCGGGTGGGTGTTCTGAACATCAAACTCAGAATGCAACTGGGGTGTCCTTTTCAAGATGAAAATGTATTCTAAACATCAATGCCCATTAATCTTGTTACCGTGAATGTTTTTTATTTATGTAAAAATCTCACCCTTCGGTAAGAGTAGCCCTTTGAATCGCAGGAGGAGCAGTCCTCAAAGCAGCGGTCGTCGTCTGTTTTGAAGTGGTTGTGGTCGGTCGTGGTGTCGTAGTAGTGATAGTTGTGGAAGAAGTCGTTGGTTTGCTTCAAATAACAACTTAATTTGGGTGTCTATTAATGCAGTAGATAGAGACAAATCTCTTCCAAGGTTGAAGTTCTGAATTTTCCTTTCCCTTACCTTGCGGTCGTTACTGTCGTTGGCCTCTGAGTTGAAGTAGTAGTAGTTGTCATAGTATTAGGTCTTAGAGTAGTTGTGTTTGTCGGGCTAGCAGTAGTTGTTGTGATTTTTACAGTTGTGGGCGGTTTTGTAGTCGTCGTTAATTTCTTTGTTGTGGTCACTGTGGTGGACCTAAATTGTCCGTATTGATAGGTAGTCCTTCTAAGCAAGCCCCTGTCCCTCCCTGACCCACTCTTCCCCCCGCAGCTCTTCGCTCCATATGTGTTCGCCCAGCCCCTCCTCCTCACCACGCCCCTCTGCCCCGCCCCCAACTTGCTTCGTCGTGGGAATCGGCTGCTCCTTCGCCAACATGGAGAAGAGAGCATGGGTTGACGCATCCAAAGCTTTCCTGAGACAAATATTAAGTCGGCCTTTTGAAAACACTTACGTGTGAGAGCTATCCACCATCTTCTGTGGTTCCTTGGTCGTCACCTTTTGCATTTTCTTGGGTAAAGGGCATTTTGCCTGGTAAGTCAAATCATCTGGCGTTATGAAATATAGTGGTTCCACCCCGTCCGTCGAGAGAACAACTTCCAGTATCATTTCATCGCCCTGAATATCTCTTGTTTACAAAGAGGGAAAAAGTTACCTTGAGGCGGATGCTGTCTGAGCAGTTCTTGTTAATAGTAGGAGAGGGGAAGAACAGTTCAAAGTCTGTCAGACGCTTAGGTTCAATTCTGCAGGAGAAAAAGTCGTAGAGGCCGTAGAGAGCCCCCGTGTATGGCACCTTGCTGTGTACACGAACAACCACTCCATCCTCCCGACATGTGTGCTCGAAACGGAAGGTTTCAGACACTGAAATTTCACACTCTACTTCTGAAATGACTGCCGCGCTAAAGGAAACTTTGGCTTCACAGATTTCGATCCAAATTTTCTGTAAATTTAGGCCACCTGTCTCATTTCAGATTAGATCCGAGGTTTTCCCCAAAAAACGTGTTCCCATTGAGGCCAAGGTTCCGATATCTCAAAATGTCTAAATATTATCTTTTCGTTTCTTCTAATTCTCTGGCTAAAGGGCGCCGTTGCCGAGTCGTTTTTTGGGTGCCGGCTGGCAAGTAGGTCATCAGGGCGCGCGGCAGGCACAAAAGGACACTCACGGTTGTAGCAGTTGTTCTCATAGTAGTCTATTCTGAAGTTGGGGTTGTTGTTGAGACGCACGGCGTTTGGTTTGGTCAGCTGGCTGTCAGTGGACAGGTGACAGCCGCCATCGGTGCGGTTGAAGGAAATGGAACGACAGGGAAAGGAACTCTCCTCCAGACACTCGGAGAGACACTCCTCCAGAGAGGCTCTACGCGACACCCGTACCACCTCGGCAGAATCCATGAATCTGTCCGAGAGATAGGTAAAGGCATAATCTCCGGAACAACGGCGAGTGGCTAAAGGGAAAACTCGGCGCAAACAAAAACACTTACCATTCAGGCAGTATTTCCAGTAGAAGGAGTAGCGGTCGTCCGCTTCTACGTAGCCATCGATGTTCTGCAATTGATGGGGCTGGAACACATCGCAATGGTGGGAGAAGCCATCGGGAGAGGGGTGGTGGTTCAGGGCCGCACATTCCAGGCCTCGGCCTAAACATGAAGGAAATGATGACAACCATTGCCGAATTAGCTTCTCTTCGTAGGAAGCGCCAAATTTAAAACTACCACATACTGACCGAAAATATTTGGAAATTATGAGAAGTTGAAGTTGTAAATACTACATTACAATGAATTTGGAGGAAGTGCCATCTCAATTTCTCCTTCCAAATAATCTTTTGCGGCACAGAGATACTCAGTCACGTGGTGAAGGAGATCTCATCCTTCTATGGGATGTTATTAGTCTTTTACAAAAGAACTTTATGTGTCTATCATTCTCAGATTATTAAAAGTCACGTAATCAACCGTTTGATAAAAAAACAAAAGCTTTCAACGATCTTATGCCATTCTGTCAATGGTGAAAACAATAGGAACTAACCTGGGACCTGAGGATCTTCACCGAGAGAACAAGCACTCTTACACGCTCTCAGGAGAAGTCTGGAACTGGCGACGGGTTGGAAATTCAGACGGACTCGGGGCCACCGGACGTAGTAAGGACTACATGAAGGAGTGGCATCTGAAGAGACAGTGAAAGAAAGAAAGAGATGGTTACCTAGAAGAGAAGGAAGGAGGACGGCTAGCCACAGCAGCCAGAACATCTGGGAGGACAAAAACGACACCACGCCGCACCGAAACGAAAGATGAGGTGCCTCTGAATGGAAAGAGAGGTAAATGTAAATATTAGAAAGACAAAGATGAAGAGGGATAGACTGTAAGATATATATATATATATATATATATATATATATATATAAATATATATATATATATATATATATATATATATATATATATATATATATATATATATATATATATATATATATAGAGAGAGAGAGAGAGAGAGAGAGAGAGATAGTAGCAATTTAATGTGCATCAAGAGTCGGGTTATACTTGAAAAGACAACATTGCTGATTCTCTCATCCATGCTGACCATATCGGTCGCCGTGTTGTTAGTAGGGCGCGATTCGTTTTGTCAGACAGAAGAAAGTGACAGTCGGCTGTCTGTTTGAGGAGGAAAACGGAAGAAATACGCCGGAATTCGGCGAGCGCGTGTCTCGAATGTGGGTCTCGGAGCGTACGCAAACGGCCATTTAGGGCTTGGGGAGGCGATCCGAGCAATTGCCAGCCGAGTGTCAAGGCTGGCTGCAAGGAGGAGAGGAAAAGAGGGAGGAGAGGGACACAGCCATCTGACCCGAATCCCGGCTACCGGTTGCCTTTGGCGACGCACGAGCTGATCGAGGATCGATCGCACGACCGGCCTTGACCGCCGGCAGGCACAACCCACTGCCCTTTCACCCCGGACGAAGGGTGGAGCAGTGGAAACCACGGGTGAAACACACACACACACACACATACATACACGCACGCACGCACGCACGCACGCACGCACGCACGCACGCACGCACGAACACATACATACACACATACTGTTTGAATGTATTTTTGTTCCAGGAAGGACAATAATCATAGCTCGTCACTATTTCGCTACTACAAAATGCCCCTATCGCCGGAGATTAACCCTCCACGAGTCAGTGGCCAGTGACTTTCGCTGCCCCTCCCATCCGGATAATCCACCGAGTGATCCGGTTGGCCAACCGGCGTCCATTGGGATTTCCTGCCCACAAAATAGATCTCTTTATTCTTTTTCAAAGTGCCTCGTTCAAGTGGGTTTCCCTCGTCTTTCGCGCCTTCAAAGCAGACACAAGGGAACAAGTGGCTGCCATGGATAGAAGGATGAGCAAGAAGAGGACGCTGAGGTAGACTGACGGCTGAACACATATTTCTGAAGACGATTAACTCTAGTCAATGCAAGTCACTTGCCTGGAAGCCGACTCCTGAGAGGTACTGTAGAATTCCCATAAACACTGAGTCGCGTGTCGATGCGGACGGCATCTGTGTCCACAAGGGATCGAGCCGATCGAGGTGCCGGAGGACAAGATGACTAAAAACTTTGAATATTCAGATACTGGGCACTTACCCCATGTGGATTGCACTTTCCAGGAGGACACACTGCCACCACACAAGCAATGTCTACTTGTTCACTGTCATCCACACGGAAAGCACTTAGAGTTGCCTCCCAGCCTCGAGGGGATAAGATCATGGAAGTCATGAGGGATGGGAGAAGGGCACATCCATCGGCTATCAAGTGGAGCGACCCGTTGGGAGACCCTGCACGGTGGGCTGTGCAATCGACTACTCGCAGGTCAGATGCTGAAAAGGAACTTTGAATGGCCGGGAATGAGATACTCACCTGGAAGGTTGCTGTCAACCCTGGCGGTCAATGTCTCTCCTATGTACACATTGCTCACTGGCTTTCCTTTCCTTGTTATTTGGAGACTTATGCTATGTTTTACAGCTTCTGGGGCCACGGCCATAGGAGAAGGACCTCTTAAAAATATTCCTTCTAAAAGTAGATTTTTCCCTCACCCTACGACTATTCCTCTGTGAAGGGTCTCTGCCTGGCTGTAGTTGCACGAAATGTGGTAGAAGAGGTCATCTGCCGTGGTTACATCCAAAGGCCACACTCTGTCGTTGCTCAACACGAGGACAGTTGACATGACGCCATCTGTTTCGAGGGCATTGCAAACGGTGTTGTGAGAAGGACGGGGGATGAATATGGCGAAGCGATGGGCTCCTCGAATCAAGACACGACATTGTTCAAAGCGCTCAGTTGCATAGATAGCCCCTGTGTAGTCCTGAAATAACATTGTATTAGTTAATAAAATAAAATACCTCTCCGGAAACTTCAAATGTGACATTCACTCCGTTGTCAAAACACTGTGCCTCCACAGAAATAGCCGACGGAGGTACATGTCCTTCGTCGGTCAAACGGGGAACTGCCCCGACCTCCAAAAGGCCGAACTTTTGTTCCAAGGAATGAGCCTCCAAAGGCTTTAGACGGACTGGGGCCATTTCAGTAGTTGTGGTTGTCAATGACTGCCTGAACGATCTCTTGCTCTCTTTAGCCCTTCTTCTCACTTGTTGGTTGTCCTTGCGGTTGTCGTGGTTGTTGTGGTCTCTGTCGGCCTTTCCACGGTAGCAGCAAGGGCTTCAGCTTCTGTAGTCTTTGCGAATTCCTCTTCTGTCATTTTAAAAATATTCTGTTCTGCTGAAGTTTCCAACTGGGCAGACACAGAGACAAGAGTTGGGAACTGGGGGGTCGTTTCTGGCTCCACTTTGTTTTCACTGATTTGACTTTTGTCTAAATAAACTGGTTACTTCATTTGTTTAGATTTTTTCAACGCAAATAAATAGATGTTTTTTTTTACAAAATGTTCCAAAGGTAGCTGGAACGACAGCTGGTTACAATACAGTAAGCGTATCGTAATCCTCAACTACTCACCGACAGCGTATACCTCTGTTCCCGGTTCGTCCTCCAGTTGTTGGTCTGCTCCGGTGAGTACGGTAGCTGATAGGATGCATCTTTGCGTTGCAGAAGAAACCGCAAAAGATCGGCAAATAAATTCCGAATTTCGGCACTGTGAGTGACACTCAATCGGCAAATTCACTTCAACTGTGGCATGTCTGAGACGGAAAGAGAGAGTCTTGTCTTTGCCCACCAAGTGGAACCCCTCTTCAGAGTGAACTGTCCCGTGGCTGATGGCCGGTGGGGGACAGGCGTTCTCATAGAAATCGTAGTTCTCATCCGGTCCAATGGTTGCCTGTGGCCTCTGTCGATCCAAAAGATGACAGATCCTACTGCTGACGTCATAGTTGACAGCTCGACAGCCGGGGTGGATGGAACAAGTGGCCAGACACTTTTCTGATCCAACACCGACTTCCTTCGCCAACTCTGTGGCTCCAACCATCTTGGTTGTGAGGATTTTTTCATATGCGTAGGGGCGGTTGCAGGAGGGCTCAACGGAAGGAGGGGAACAGAAGGGCTCATAGAGGTCCAGGGAGGCAGAGGGAACGGCCTCTTCAGAAGACTCGTCGGAGACGAAGCATTCAGAAGACACAGGGTCGAACTGAAACAGAACTCTTCACATATAATGTAACTAAGTAAAAAACCTGAAATGATCGGCAGTGAAAGAGAGCAGTGTCAACACACTCGTGCATACATGCTCTGATGCTCCTCACACCGACTGAAACTCCAAACGAAGCAACATCTGACCTACGGGCCAGGAGAAAGTCCACACGGCCGTTGGGACAACGGAGACTAGCTGAAATACTCTTAATTTCTGAGGATACCGTAACCCACGAGCAATGCAGTTGTTCTCCATGTACAGTACCCCATCGGCCCTGACAGCCTCGTGTTCCCTCCTCGTCTTTCCGTACATCCTGCACGTCTTGTTCTTCTCACTCCACTCGAACGCCGCACAATCTTCGGCAAAACACGCCTCGGTGCATTCCTTCTGAGACATGGCCAGGCGGATCTCACTGGAGGCCTGGAGACGAACCCCACGACGGGTGTCAATTACAAATGCCGCTTCTTCGCATCGAGGAGGGATACTGTAATCCGGTATGACAAGGACACGGCGAAGACTCACGATAGACATGTCTTCTCAAAGTAGAAGGATTGGGGTCGCGCTTCGACGGGGGAAATGGTGGTAGAAGGAGCCAGGAACTCACAGCTGGGGGCACGCCCGATGCGGAAATTAAAGCCTTGACAAGGAAGGGAGGTCTCGGTTGAGGGGTGGGCGTTGCGACGACAGAGGGAGGCGCAGGTCACCATGTCCAACTAAAATTTGGATACAACTTTGACAAACAGTATTAGCAAGAGTTTTTATTTAGTGATTCTGAGGATCCTCTAAGAGCTATTTCCATAGTAGAAACCTTATGATAACAAGGAATAGCAAAGAAAAAGTTTCATCCCAATGGGTTTGTCATATTTGAAGCTGTGAATTTTACCTTAGCGACCACTACGGGAGGTGCCCTGAGGGCCCCTGGTATGCGGACGAAGGCTGGCCGAAGCGGCCCCTGACAGTCTATGTCCTGGGCCGTCGTGGCGACAGCCAGCAGGACGAGCAGGGGGATCATCTGCGATGGGGGCGGACTGGGGGACACTCGAGGGCCGGTCGGGGCGGCGAGTGCCTCTTTGAAAAGTGCGCATTCCATAAGATTTATTGAGCACCTTTGTGATATTGAGAGGAATAAATAGAAAGACTAGCGAGGAGATTCGGCAAAAAGCCTACAACGGGAACAGGCCGCGTTTCAGCCGTTGCAGGGAGTCTTCTGTCAGACGGACGAAGGACTTTAACCGACTGTCGAAGACGAACACTGGCTGAGAGGAAGTGGGGACGAAGCCTGATCGCTGGAGGTTCGTCTTCACCAGTTTGAACGTTCCTGCAACATTTTCATCATTTATTTTAAACTGTAGTAAACAACCTGTCCTGTCGAGATCGGAACAGAATCTGAGAAATTGGGGAACTGCGTAAGAAGCCAAAGAGGCGGAGAGACTCTTGGCCACATTCTCTGCGAATTCCTCATAAGAAGGAGCATCTGCATTGAGGACGACTGCAGCCATGCCTGCCCTTCCCTCCTGTCCAGGCACAGCCACTCCGTAGACTGTGGCATCAGCCACTCCTGGCAGATGGTGGATGATGGCCTCCACTTCCGTAGTTGAGACATTCTCTCCCTTCCAGCGGAAAGTATCTCCTGTGCGGTCTTTGAAATACACGTAGCCCAGTCTGTCCCAATGGAGGAGGTCCCCTGAGACAAAGCAGCTGTCTCCCTTTGAAAAGACGTCTCGGATGATTTTCTTGTCAGTTTCCGCCTGATTCAGGTATCCTTCGAACTGCAGCAGAGGATTGTCCTTCCTGATTGTGGACACCATGGCTCCTGTCTCTCCTGGATTACAGGCATAGCACAAACCATTCGGAGTCCGTAGCACTTCTCCTGTCACATCGTCAACCTTGATCAAACGGACTGGGTGCATCTTTTTGGTCAAAGGAGAGATTGGTAGGAAACCACAGGCTCCCACATGGCCGTCGATGTTCACGAGGTTGGAAGTTCCTTCAGTGGAACCATAGACTTCTCCTATTCTCACGCGGAAGCGGTCGACGAAGGCTTGCCAAACTTCGGCACGGAGACCGTTGCCGTAGAGGAGGCGAACTCTGTGGATGGCCTCTTCTGAGACTACCGGCTGAGCAAGGAGGTAACGGCAGATCTCACCAATGTACTGGGAGGCCTGCAATGAGATTGTTAAACTTTGGTTTATTTGTGATATGAAACACATTTTTTTAAAGAGAGAAACCTACCGTACAGTCATATTTGACGCAGTCCTTCCAGAAATTGCTGGCTGAGAACTTCTTCCTGATGACGCAACTGCTTCCTCTAATAATCGTCTGCCCCACTCCTGAATATGCAATTTTTAAAACTCTTCAACTATCTTACCTAAAATTCCAGCAGCAGTGTGATATATAGGCATAGACACATAAATCCTGTCATAGGGGAAGATTCTGAACGACTTGGCCGCCCCCACAACCATGGAGTAGTAGCGGAAGTGCTTCATAACGGCGGCCTTTGGCATTCCCGTAGTTCCACTGGTGTAAATGAAACAAAGGACGCCTTTAAACATATAAAGTTATTGAAATGAAAAAGATTACTTTTAAAGTCGACCACATCGAGACGTCTTGGTTCAACCGTGCGTTGGGCCTTGAGATGAGGAATTATATCAGGGAAGATGGGCGATTTGCCAAAGGCCGACACCTCCACCTTCGAAACATCGAAGAGTCCGGTGGAAATAGTTTCTTTAAGTACTGAAACTAATACATCAGAAGGAGATTAAGTGGCTTAAACCTGGAGAGAGGGTAGTGGATGTCAGAATAGCCTTGGCTTTGCTAGCAGCTAGACAATGAGCCAGTTGCTCTCTTTTGAGGTTGCTGTTCACCCAGGCTGAGACGACGCCGATCTTGGCAAGACCGAGCCAAGAGATGACAAAGTCTACGCTGTTTTCCATAAAGAGGGCCACGACATCCCCAGAACGGAGACCTTTGCTCTGCAAATGAGGAAGTGATATGGTTTCAGATGTATCTTTCTCTCTTTCTCTCTCTCTCTCTCTCTCTCTCTCTCTCTCTCTCTCTCTTTCTCTCTCTCTCTTTTTCTCTCGCTCTCTCATTGTTTCACCCATTCCTCACCTGGAATAGATTGGCTATCCTGTTGCTCTCCCTATTCAGCTGTTCGAAAGTCAGTTGTCTGCCCGTTTCTATGTCCACCATGGCAATTTTCCCTGAGTTTTTCCTGGCAACTTCCAAGAATATTTCGTGTAGTCCCTGGTTCCTCCTCAATCTCGTCCACAGATCCCATTTGATGTCCAGAATGAGAGCCAACCCGCTGAAGCCCTTTTAAATCTGTTTTCGAGTGTTTCTCACCTGAGATCCCTGTTGAGGGTAAGATACGACCTGTAGATAAAGTCGCCATAAACAAAGGTTATGTACACAGTTAAAACAGAAAATAATACGATTCCCAGATGCAGGTTCTGGGCATAAACTCCACAGCAGAGTAATAAAAGAGTCACCAGTTCTTCTATCCGCCTAGATGCGAAAATTCTGAAAACTAAAATTTTAAACGCCTTCGTTGAAATATGATTTTTCCCATTTAGAAACTCACTTTGCTGACTTTTCAAGTATTTCTGGCGCCGAGAGGCGGCGCGCCGCCTGCGCCATCAACGATGGGGAGCTGAAGAGGAGGAATAAGAAGAAAAGAGGGATTTCATTGAAAGAAGCGATAACAAAGACATGAAAAGAGAAAAGAGAAAAGAGAGAGATAAGGGATCGGCCAAAGAACGTCAGTCGTGTTCGACCAGATTGGCGCATTTCTTTCGTTTCCTTCGGCGGACGGCATGCCGGAACGGGATTTGTCCATCCCGCTTTGTCCACATTCGCCGCAAAAGAATCCAGGGCTACAGGCGCAGATTCACACCTTTCCATCGCAAATACCACTGCAATACGCAACTTTGAAGGACAACGGCGGATGGCGGGGATTTTTCTTAGCCAAACTAACTCCAAAATATTCAAGATATAGCAGTAGCTTCAGTAGATATAAAAATCTTGAGCGTGTTAAGGTTTGATATTACAGTGTGTCACCAACGTCATCGTCATCATCATAAAATGCGGATAAAGCCGACAATTCATACACAAAGCAAATTTTGATAAGAGCTAGCTCGATGTGCAGAAACTGGTGAGTCCGGCTGGAAGAAAAACAGGTTTTTGTTGCAAAATGCACTTTTATTTGCGCTGATTCTTACCTATCACTTTTAGAAAAACAAAACCGTATTTTGTAAACCAGAAAGAGTTGTGAGATGTGAAGAAGGTAAGCTGGAAAGAGGGAGTAAAAGAACGAGGCTTATATGTGGGTTTTTACAGAAATACCAACTTTGTCTGTCAGCTCAACAGAGCCTGAGGTGTAGTGAAAGGACTAAATCATGAGAAGTACCGTAGAGGCTGTGTTTCTGGAGGCGAAGAGTTCCTTCCGGAACTGGTTCCTAATGACTCATCCAGTGTTTCATGAGAGATTTCCCGCGTTTCAATCGCCCTTCTTTATCCGGATTCTCACAGTAAAAGTCCTTCGGGTGATCTGAGAGGCCGTAAATCGGGCGACGAGGTGCCCATTCAGAGGGATCGCGCGGATTCCGGAAGAACGCATCGACGGCGATCGATTGGAAGGATTTCCAGGAGAAGTTTCCTGGGATGAAAAGGGGACAAATCCAGAAGAAACCGATCGGCGGAGGAGAAGGAAAGTGAAAGGCTTATCATCAGAAGAAGCTGCGCAAAGGGGACACCCGTCTGGCACGGAGCGGCCGTTGGCGTCCAGGAAAGGCTGGCTGGAACTGGGTTCTGAGAGGTTGAAGTGTTGCGAAACAAGAAAGTCCACGATTGCAACCGATTCTCAGTCGCAAAGGAACTTTAATTGCACAAATCACGGAGGAAATCCCAATTGAAACAGATTAGAAGGAAACGAAGCAACAACATTATAAAAACAATTGTTGAAGAAGGGATTCTTGAGCAAAAATATTATCATCCGAATACATTGATTCAATGTAGGCAGTTGTAGTAGAAATCGATCGTGTTTTGGAGGAAGAATAAAAATTGTTCACTTATTCGTGGTTATAAGAGCATTTTCTATTGTTTGTTTCCATTTGGTGTACCCTAATCTCCCGTTGCCACAATTGTCAATGAGGACTGTTTAGTGTGGAACCGGAGGAAGAAGAAATTTCGGTTTTGCGGGGATTTCGGCTGGAAATGGAAGACAAGGAACGGGTAACAGGCTGGGCGGGGGATCGTGGAAACAAATAGACAAAGTTGTTTTAGCAGAGAGAAAGTCCGAAGAAGTAAAAGTATTGTAAGAAGATTCAGTCAGGTGAGGGAACGAACTGTATTTACGTTCAATAGCAGTTGAAAAATTAATTGAAGTAAATTAATACATGCAGAAAAATCAAAATCGGTTTTCCGCTGAAATTGGATTTCGGGTTTCATATGCTAATGACTGATTTCACTTTCCGCGGCGGAAGGGACTTCGAGGCGACCACAAATCGCAGCGAAGGCGGAAAAGCGACATTTGAGAACGAGAAACACAGGATACCGAAGGATGGTCATTGATAGCTGAAAGCCAGCTGATTCGAGTGCCATCACAGACAGACAGACTGAACCTTCTCGCAAATTCTCTGGAAATCTTGCTGATAACAACGAATTCGATTTATGTGAAATCCACAAACGCCCGCAAACTTGATTTCAATAACAGGCTAACGAATGTTTCCGTCTGATACCAGTTTAAAATAATACTATGGCTAGTCTTTAGAAAGTACAAGAGTCATATGGATATGAAACAATACGTTTTAGTCCGTGGCCACAAACATCTTTTTTTCATAATTCTCATTTCCCCTTCATACTTTTTTTGATTTCCTCCAGAAAAGTTGCGTCGCTGGTATGCTAACCAGGGGCTATCGTGGCGTATGTGGCGGGAAGAAGACTTGTTTTCTGGCGGGCAGTGGGCCGGAAGAAGTGTGTCAGCCGTGGGAAGAAGCGTCTTTGAATACAGGAGAAGCCCATCACATTTAGGCGGAGGAAAACACGGCGATTGGGGTCAAGACGAGGGTCGCCGCGGGGAGGAACACAGCATCACGGACACACGCACGCGGGGGAAAGTGGAGGGTCGCGGGGAATCGGATTAATCAGCTGGCCTTGGTTAAAGACTTTCGCTTTTTCGAAGTTGGAATTAAGAGTGGACAGCAGCTTTCTTTCAGACGGCGATCAGCCGGTTCGGCGACCCGCTCTCAGAACGAATATCTCGAAAAACCACATCCCAGGTAATGAAACTCTCAAAGGAATTGCTTATGGCAATGAATTGGTCTTTCTTAAAGGGCTCCAGGCTTTGCATACAACATCAATATGCTGCCATAGTCACTAAATAGGCCACTTTTTCCTTCAAACACATAGCTGAGTATCATTTGCCAAGACATGGAGAAGAAGCAGTATATAGTAGACATCACCCTGCTTACGTGTCAGGTAAACTTGTAACCGGTTTTGCAGAAAAAAATAGGTTGAATAGCAATGTAAGGGTCTAAACAATTATGATGAAAATGGAGGAATTATGCTTAGTAACAGCACGGAATCGCAGGAACACACAAAAGGAAATGAAGAACGTAAAGAGGAATGTGGTTGTGGTTCGGAATTGTTTCGAGGGACGGGGGATCGGCCGCAATCGGGCGGCGCGCGGACAAAGTACGGAGATCCAGTTTGGGCGGATCGAGGGGCGGGAGAAGTAAGGAAGAAGGAAGGATGCCGGAGGAGTGCCATAGGTCGAAGGAAGCAGAGGACGGCAGGGCAGATCAAGGGACAGCCGATGACCCACATAGCGCCCGGATGACCAAAAACTCGACGAAAACCGGTTGGCGGCGGAGACAACCTGCTGGGGCCAGGTGAAAATATCCGCACGGTGCTAATAGATTATCACTGGTTAAGCATTCTTCGGACGGGTCGTTTTGGGAGAAGATGGGCATTTGGAGCGACGGGGGCGATCTTAGGTCTGCAGCAACCGGCCATTTTTAAGCAATGCTGCAGACCTGAGAACAAAATGTGAAATTGTTTCAGTAAGCGGCTTGTTTACCAAAATAAATGTTTGATCTTCAAGATTCAAACTATCACTAGAGCAAAGGATCACTGCATCTGATGATATCTTACTAAGTGAAACTGTTTTTATAAAAATTCTATAAATCGTCAAAGAAAGAATACATAAGAAATCCCAAAGATAACAATTTTTCATCTCTATTTATGCCACAATATTTGAATCTCGAAGTGTTCATGTCCATCTACAGTATCAGCTGATAAGAGTTTATTTCCCGTTTCCTTCTCTTCTTTTACTTGGTCGCCTTCGGTTTGTGGATGGCGAAGGAGATTTGCTGAAGTCACATGATGAGGTTCCAACTGTTCCTCACCAGGTCCTTGTCACAGACCAACACGGCCGCCGAGTTGTCGAACTGTCCGCAGTAGTAAGGGGCGGAGAAGATGGTCACCAGATGACGGTCCCCGAAGAACTCGTAACCATCCTGCACGCACTGCAACAATCCATTTTCCACCTACATTTCACCGATCCATTATTTCACCGACAGTGGCTTTCGTGGTGGGACCTATTGTGCAAAGACTACCTGGTGGGCCCTGACGATGAGATCGAGTCCATGCATCTGGCAGAAGTTCTTGAGGGCCGTTTCCCCGAAGATATGGGCGGCTCCGCGGGGCGAGTCCTCGTATCCCTCGATGTTGGGGTCGGGGTCGGACCAGGTGAGGTCGGCGATGATGCCAATGTCGGGGATGTCGAAGGGGCGGTTGATCTGAGCCATCTGGAAGAGGCTCCGTTCGTCAGAAGACCCTAGGCCACACTTGTTTGAAGTCAAAGAGCTGTTCGCTGATTCCGCCGTGCATGCAGAAGATCTTCTTGTCGACCAAGGCACACAGGGGCATCGTGTAGAAGACGTGTTGGAAAAGGTCGTAGAGCTGAGTACTGTACCGCTTCCGCACCTCCACGGCGAAGCCGTACTGCATGTTAACGGCCCGCGACTCGTGGTTTCCACGCAGAAGGGTCACCTGATCCGGGTAGATCAACTAAAAGAGGAGTTTCGTTTTCTGTAATGTCTAATTTGAAGTCCGTTCATATAGATTAAATATATGTTCAAGTACATCCGTCTATATAAAGAACTGTCAGGAGATGGCACCTTGAAGGCAAAGAGAAGCGACATGACTTCGAGAGAGAAGGAGCCGCGGTCAACGTAGTCACCGAGGAAGAGATAGGAATTGGTCTCCGAAGGCATTCCGTTCAGGTTTAGCAGCGCCAAGAGGTCCTGCAACGCAGTATTATCACTAAGCCAGCTACCCGACCTCGTACTGTCCATGGATGTCACCACAGATCTTCACAGGAGCGTGGATTTCAATCAAAACCGGCTGGCTCCAGAATACCTCCCTCACCCTGTAGCAGAGTTCCTTCAGGTCCTTGTCTGTGATCCATGCCTGACACCCACTTGGAGTCCAAGTCTTGGTCAATCGTTTGACGATACCCTGGGCCCATTTAACAATCTGGGGATGTTTCCACTTTTCGATTTCAACAAACCTGAGCCTTGTCTTTTTTACCGTCCATGAAAGACAACCTCCACAGGTGATCACCAGAGTGAAATGAAACGGATCGGCAGTAATTCCATTGCCGCTACGTAGTTAAGCCAATTAAGGTGATTCCCCGACAGGTCCTCCGGCCGGGAAGTGCGACATTTCCTCCGCGGAGGTCGACATGTCCTCCGCGACACTTCCTCCGACCACGCCCACGTCATTTCCTCCGCGACAGTTCCTCCGCTGCGACTTTTCCTCCGCATGAGTAGCAAAGCTGTTTAAGCTATGAAGGGATGCGTGGGGTGTACGCGGGGCCCCCACCCCGCGGATTGTCTCACAGCCGCCGAAACAGACGGAGCTCACCGTTCCGTCTTGATTGGTTCGTTTGAAGAGAAATTCGACACACAAGTCTGAAAATTTTTTATCGGAAGCACTTCAGTTTCAACGAAAGAGTGACCCTCGTCACTATTAGAGCAGATGGACTCTTCGGGCAATTATATTTTGTAAAAAAAGAAAAGTAATAAAGCTGTTTCGGCAAGGAAGGGATGCTTGGGGTGTACGCGGGGCCCCCACCCCGCGGATTATTTTAAAATCCATTGAATCAGATTACGCAGAGGAATGGTCGCGGAGGAAATGTCTTGGGCGGAACTTAGCCGGAGGACTTGTCCACCAACCATTAAGGTCTCAATTAAAAAAGTAGATTTAGAGCAAGCATGCTCAAGATGCGGGCGGAGCCTTCGAAGCTTGCCTGGTAAGCTAGGGTCCACGGCTCGTGGATTTTGGGGAAACGGGCCGGCCCATGCTTGATTGATACGATCAAACGCACTTTTTTGTTTACCGAGTATGTGAAACACATTAAAACTCTCTAAAACCCTCTTCGCAGTTGGAGAACCCCACAAATAAACACTGTAAGAGTGTAACAATGTTTATGTTCAACAAAACAAAAACGATAAATTTACGAACGGGGTCTCTCCTTCTTTCCCTTGAACAGGGCAGACAGGGAAGTGTTGGCGACCTTGACGATCTTGAAACGGACTCCGGGAATATCTCCGACGGCGTGACCAGAACGTCCGAAACCAGACACGAGCACCTCGTCGTTCTCCTAAAAAAATATAATTAAAAAGGATATGAAATAAGATAATGGAGACGAAAGCTAAGTTTCAGCCAAGGAACTTTAGATTTCTGATGTAGGAACGAGACTCCTAAGAATAAAGGAAACAAAAACGAACCTCAACGAAGTTCAAGCAACCGTCATTGGGGACGAAAGCGGTGATCTTCTTTCCGTTCTTGATGAGCTGAACACGGACGCACTTGCGAATAGCAGAGTTAGGCTGCTTAGCCTCAACACCGCTGAAAACGAAAAGTAAAAAAATGAGAAACTGCGTAACAACTTACATCTTCTCGAGAACGATTCCCTTGGCGTGCGAAGCTCCTCCGAAGGGGTTGGCCTTCCACCTGGTTCCGAGGTGAGCCTTCTTGTAGTCCTTGTCGCACCACCTTTGCGCCTGGTGATGCTTGCGCATCTTGCGAGCCGTACGGAGTCCCTTCGGCTTTCCCATGTTCTCTGAAACGAGAAGAGGATAAATATTGTAAGATTTGCAAAAACAAAAAAATAAGACAGATTTATGAAAACCGCTACAATCGACGATAAAACTACTGGGAAAACTTTGTAACAGTGAAAATACACGATTTTCACGACATTATATGCCTAAAAACGGCCCAAATTCAAAATCCAAGGAGAAAAAAGACTTTAGGCCCAAAAATATAGAAATAAACGCAGCCTCAGTTTAAAGGTCTGCTTTGCGACGGTGTTTTCCACTTTTCCGTGCGGGACCAATATTTCACTTATTTGAACCACACAACTGCCTCATCCTTATTTTTTATGTTTTGCTGTTAAATTTTTTATGTTTTGCTGTTAAAATTTAAGCTTTTCATTTATAATGTTAAAATATTCAGATTACATTTTTTGAAGTCAGTGTTTCACAAAAAAAAATTAAAGCATGGGTTTTTTTTAAAGCAACACATGAGTCTTATTTTTAGCCTTTAGTCCAGTTTTTTTCCTTTTAAAATAATTGTCTTATTTTATGTTACATTACTATTTTTTTCAGAATGACGTCACAACTGGCTAAATACGCGAAAATCACGATCACCCTTGCAGTGGCCTGGCTGGCCGTCGTCTGGGCTACCGTCCCCGTTGTGGAATGTTCCTGCGTCCGCAACCTCATCATCTTCGTGGGTTTTTTTCTATTATTTTTAGTGTGTTGATTGTTAATATAATACAGTTTTCAGGCACCGGCTCTCGCTGTCATCGCCTTGGGAGTAGGTTTTTACAATTTTTAGACTTGATTTGATCACTTTATCACTTCTTGCCAGCCGGTTGGTTATTGCGGTGTGGCTTTTACTGAAGAAACTTACCTGATTGGGACCTAGGGCCCTTTCGGGTTGGACCGATTTTACCACATAAGGGGGACCCTTACCTAAAATCACTCCTGAAAAGGGACACATATCATTCTCACCAGACAAGTGGGAAGCTGTCTGAGATCTATCCCCAACCGATTTATGACCCCCTCCACGACATGTCTGTCGACAGCCACGGCCCCCTCAGGTATGAAGGTGGCCAGCAGGCTATTTGTTATATTTCAAGTTGCACAATTTCTCGTGCGACTTCTTATGGGCTGGAGGCGTTGAGAGCCGGACCAAAAATATCTAGTCGGCCCCAGCCAGCCAAAAAATTACCGTAATAGAAATTTGGGCAATCGAACCGGCTGTCAGCTGTGGTTGTGATGGTTGGCTGCAGAATCCAAATTTGATGGATGGTTGGAATTATGTCAGAAAACGGGCCTCAGCACCTTATTTATGATTGTTTCAGCTGTACGCTGCCATCTCCGTCCTCTACGGCGTGGCTTCCTTCAACGACTGCGCCGCCGCTCGCGAGGAGCTCGTCGAAGAAATCAAGGAAGCTCAAGCCGATTTGAAAGAGAAGAAGATCATCGACTGAAAGATCGCCCAGCTTTACCGTATCCCTGTGATATTTATGTGTATGGGTTCGTTCAATTTATCGACGTTTAAATATTGCAATTCCAACTGTTCCTCTTTCGTCGCAGTTGTTTTGTGGTCGATTTGTCACAATTGGTGTCCTCGAGTCCCCTCTGAATGTCCCCTCGGGTCTTTGGTCGTCGCAGTGGTCGTTGAGGATCCAAGAGGCTGCTCTCCGCCTACAAGGCGCGCATCAGCCTCAGCAATGCATATCAGATGGCCCGTCAGCTCCACTTAAATTGAATTGAGCCGCTATCCGGTCGCCGCTGCGTCTTAATTGGAGACGCCCTCCCAAACTAGCCGCCGCGCTCATGAGGACCTCCATCACCCAAGTCTTTAGCCAGGTCGGTTGCCTCCAGAACAACCCTTTTGGAGGAATTGAATTCAGTTAAGATCTTATTATTCGCCCTTTGCCAGAGAATATTCTATTGGCTTTAGCTGAAATTGCGGTTGAGCACGTTTCTCTGATATCCTTATCAAAAACAACATTGCAACTCGAATGTTCTGTGATTTTCATTCCTTCAAGGGGTAGCACTAGTCCTTTAAATTAATTAAAAGGACCATCAGCCTCCTTTTTGAAATGAGGGTCGATGTTATGCTAATTCACCCATTTCACTAACATTAAGGTTAATTTTCTCCAACACCGCTCCAAGCAACGGTTTTTCACAAATGGCCTGATTAGCATAGGATTTGTCGTCATTTAAAAAAAAAGAGGCTGATGGTCCCTTTAAGTCAACTAGACGCTCCAGAATATGTTCTTAATTAATAGAAAACGGATGAGTCCTTGTGTATGTGACATTTCCAAGTGTTGAATGAGAGAGAGATAGACAGAGTTGAATTTCGGGTTTTCCTGTTTCAAATCATTTTCTCGTGTTAAATGGATTTATTTATTGAATACAAGACGGTCAAGTACTGGAACTAGAAAATCTGATCGACCGGTTCCTGGGAAGGATATGCGTCTACCGACAAGGGTTACTGTATCACAGGTGGTCTCATCCGCGGCGGTGTTCTTGAATTATGGTGAAAAGTTCAGGGTAAGCGTTGCGAACCAGCTTAACCAGACTGAAGCACAGGGCCACCAGTCGCATCTCCATGTCGCAGTTGGGCTGCCATTGAACCTAAACCCTTGGATACAGTAGCCCCAGTCTCAACCAACCTCCATCGAACTTTCCTTGAAAACGCCCGTCACGGGGGAAATTTGGGCTGCTTTCTGTTCCCGGATGACGAGATTCCAACTCTCAGAGGAGAAAGTGCAGCCACATTTGGCTAGGAGGGCCATCAGAGAGCTATCCTCCGCTTCGATTCTTGCGCTGTAAAAGAGATAGCAAAGGGAAACGGATGGCCTACCCAGAGGGCTCACTCGTGTTGGTTTGGATGATCACACAGCTCTCCAGGTCCACCAGTTCAATCACCACCATTCCTAAATGAAAAAGGCTGCTTTGGAACACATTGAAGAATTGTTTAAAAAGAACCCTCCTCTTTGTCCACCACTCTCTCCCTCCCCCCCCTCTCTCTCTCTCTCTCTCTCTCTCTCTCTCTCTCTCTCCCTCTCTCTTTCTTTCTTTCTCTCTTTCTTTCTCTCTCTCTCTCTCTCTCTCTCTCTCTCTTTCTCTCCCTCTCTCTCGTTGATTAAGAAACCCACCGCTGACGGGATGTTTAATCTTGGCCACTACGTTCTGTCTGTCTCCGCTGTCCCCAAAGGAAATCTCAGTGAGTTTCCGCCCGTTTTCCAAAAGTGAAATATGTCCTGCCGTCAATTGAGCTGAACCACAGTGTCTCTTCTGTCATTCCCTCTCCCCACCTATCAGCAGCGGTGCCTTGTTCTCATCTTTCACTAGAAAGTCCACCGGCTCAAAGTTGTGTGCATTGTGGAAGATGTAGTTCTGCAGAACCTGAGAGATCTAAAACCCCGAATTCTTCTTTCCTCCTGTTTTCCACCTGCTGTTGGTCCTTTGCGCAAATCGTCACACTGCTCACTTTCATAAGCACGGGAATTTCTATCTTCGTCAGTTGAGGGGCGATGGCCGTGGACAAACGACGGGCCTGAAGACGATTTCTTTTTAGAAGATGGCTTGATAAATGAGAAACATTTATTTCGATTTGAAAGTACCTGTCGCGTGATTTGGGCTGTGACCGACTGGCGTCTGCCGGCCATGTCCAGGCTGCACCTTTTCCTTGCGGAAGGGTCGTTCTTAGGAGACGGAGATAGCTGAAGAAGGGGAATTGTGGAAAAGAACACTGGAAGGAAACGGAGTGAGAACTTTGGCCGTGTTTTGTGAAATCAAGGGCTAGGTAATTAAAGAAGCGCAAGTTCCGATCGCGTGGGGCGGAAAAACTCTTATTTGTCTTTTCTATGACGTTTTCACATAGATCCTCTTATAGTAGGCTGTATTTTGTAATTTGAGGTAGGAAAACAAATACACGAAGACGTAAGCTGAAGTATAGGAACCTAATTGAAGGGGATAATACTGGGAGACCACCCAGCGGAGGGGGAGGGCACGTATCTTCTGAGAATTCTCTAACGAAGTGTCTACGGGAATCCGCCGACGACTATAATGCATGCTCCCGCATTTGCATATGATTAGGCCACAAACCGAACCAATTCCGGTCAGTGAAGCTTCGGAGAATCCGTGACTTTTCGCGTTTTCCGAAAGAAGGTTCGAAAACGAATATACTTTCAGTGTAGGAAATGAATCTGGTACTAGCTATGATACTTGATTGCGTATCGTTTACAGAAAAGGTAGTCTAAATGAGCAGATAGTATGAGGATGTATCTCTCTTTTACGAGAGACCATTAGATCGCAACATGTGCAAAAGGCTCCACGTAGTTTAACCTAAGAATTCCCTTTCATTCGGTGAATCAGACTACGGAAAACACCAGAAACAATGAGGAAGAGGGCGACTGCAGCCGAAACTCGGCGATTTCCGGACGCGTTCCCACCGAATTAGCGGCTGGCACTCGGGGAACATTAACGGCACCCGGCTGGCAGTGGGGCTAGAAACCCAACGGAACAGCCATCAGCTGCAACGTTTTGTGGAAATTAGCCGATTGTAAGTCGACAAACAGACGGCGAAAATAGCAGTGAATGGCTGGAAATAATTCGCTGATGGCGGCTGTTTTCGACGGAGGACGGTAACCGTGGAAGAGCGATAGACTGGGAGGAAGAGTTTGAGCGGAGGAGGAGAGCAATTAATAGAAAGCGCAGATGGCAGCAGCCGAGTAACGAAGCCTTTTACCTCGCACACTGGGAAACGGCTGCGGGGGTGACACATCTGAAACGGGAGGCAAGGGAGCTGGGGGACAAAGAACGGAACCACTGGGGTGAGAGTGGAAGTAGTTCCTTAATGGGATGTGAGGCAGTGACCACGTGAGAGTGTGTTATTCATGTGAGCTAGCAGTGTCTCATAGGCAAGCTACATCTAATAACCTAAACTTCTTAGTACAATCAAGTGTTGTTGGAAAAGGCTGATACTCAATAGTACATTGGGAAGTGCTTGTCGTTTAGCATTAGTTTCCAGAAAAGAAGACTTTTAGTATCGAACGGTTGGAATGGGCAGAAGATAAATTAATGAATGTGGGTCGCTTGGAATCAAATTTCGATTTGAAGGAGTCCTCGAAGCAAAGGAAACGGATCAGCGGATCGGGTTCTGCCTCAAGGGGCTGTCGCTCAGGTTACTAAAAGAGATCTAGATGACGTAGTTTACCGGGAACTTTTGATGTCTTTGGTAAATAAAATGAACTTTTGAAAGAAGAAAGAGAAACAGGTTAAAGTAGAGGATCGGAAGTAGTCAGAGTTTATCACAGCCAGTGATGGGTTTCGCATTAGTTCCGGCCCTCGTTGTTTGTCCGCCGTGTTTACAACATGGAAATGAGCTTTTTACACAAAATCAATGCCTTTTATTTGTTTTAATTCTTTTCAGAGATGGGTTACTGTAGTTACCGTGGGAGATGAGTCCTTGCGCATACAGGCGGTGGAAGCGGCGGATGAGGACGCACGTATGGTGGTTGTTTGGGTGGCAAATGCAAAAATCCTCTATATGGGCAGAAAATTGAAAAATGAGGACAATTGAAAGGGAACGGGGAAGCATCGGAAATCGATAGGCGACGGATCACACGCAAAACCATCGAAGGAACGACGGACGTCGTGGCAAAGTGTGCGATGGGGAATAAAATCAAGGGGATCGAAGAGCAGAAATGAATCGTGGTTCCTTTCGTTCTGTTCTGAGGGAAAGGTCACTTTCTCTGTAACCATTTGAGGCTGAATCTAAATGCTTTTCGTGAGCTCTTCAGTGAACAGTCGTTTGACTAATGGAGAATGCCAAGTTACCTCGATCTTCTTTGCCAACAATTGAAAATTGTTGGAATTTCAACAGATGCTAGGAAAATTTAGAGACATCAGCACAAATGGACCTAAATTAAGTTGACTTAATAGAGAGCATTCTTTAAAGCAGCTGGCTGTCATTTAAATGAGGTGCTTAAACGAAAATAATAGTGAAATATGTCATCTTCCCTCTTTCAGCCATGGTCTCCCCTGCGTCGGGCCACTCGTCGATCGCGCAGTTCGCAGCCGGGTCGCCTCCGCCTTTCGACCTCAATCCAGGTGCCTTACTTTATTATTCCAATCGAAATCCACTTAGACGTCGGCCAGTCAGCCCATGCTTCATCAAGAAGTTCTTCAACAGGTAGGAGGACTTTGGAATCTTTGCAAAGTGCCATAAGCGCACTATGTAATCGTAAACTTGCTTTTTACCTACTTTCTTGAAGGAAAAACTATTATTGATAAACCCCTCTTTACCGTTTGAATGTTTAATTAGCGTAAATACTTTATTTCGAAAACTTACCTTTGACTTCTTGTTGAATTGGCTGAGCATTCCACTGGAAGTACCTGCGAGAGTGAACAGGCCGTGGGTGTAATTGTCCCCCCAGGGACGCCAGAACTCAAAAAGTATTGTGTTTATGAAAATGATTCATTTTCCAAGGGGCGGCGATTTGTCATTCAATCAGCAAAAGACTACGGTAGCTCTTTTTCTAACGTGCAAGATCAAACTGCTATGAGTAACATACCTGGAAAAGTGAAAACCACTCACCAGGGTTCATCCCTGCTGGACCACTATTTGTGAAATATTTTATGCACACAAAACAATTTAACAGAGCACTTGGGAATTGTGTAGCCAGATCAAAACTCCTTGGCTATGGGTGACAGTTGCAGTCAAATGGAACTTTTTACTTCCATCGAGACTCGGCCACTTCGTTCACGTTTTGTTTTGCTCTGCGGTCAAATGATAATACTGTGATTGAATTCATAATATGATCTTAGGGACGTATATTTTTGTATTCCTTATTGACCACACAAATCTCCTTCCGCCCGACAGAACGTCGACTCGTTCGTCCTCGTTTTCGATTAGCGGTCGAAAGTGCTGTCCGTTCTTTTTTTTCGCGCAGGCAACATGGATGAGCATGAAGAATGTGTGAAAGGTCGGCAGATAGTACGCCGACAAAGGAGAGCACAGACTACAAAGGACGAGAGAGTACGTACCGAGAGGAGGACGCAGATGTCGCACCTGAGCGACCTGTACCCGCAATCGCATCGCATGGCCACCCGGTTTTTTTTTACATTTATTTGCCTTCTTTAACCACTGGTTGCACACCTGAAATGATGTACAAAGTGAAATTTTACTTAATCGTAAACCTTGCCTGTTGAATGTGCCATATTCTTTCCAAGGGTTCTTATTGGCCATTCAACCCGTCTTATCGCCGGAAATCGTTTTGTTAGATCCACAATACGCCTTGTTTGCGTAAGTTTGACACCTCCCACCCTTTGCTCTCTCTCTCTCTCTCTCGCTCTCTCGCTCTCTCTCTCGCTCTCTCTCTCTCTCTCTCTCTCGCTCGCTCTCTCTCTCCTGTCTGATACAGTCCCTCCCATCCATTTCCCTGTCCATTTGCCCTGTCCATTTTCTCCGTGTACGATCAAATGTTGTTCGTCATCCAATGAAAACTGTTTATGTTTCGCTCAGGGATCGATCGTCGGTTGAAAGGGAGTCCCCTCGGGCGACCTTTCTTCCAGCCGAGCCCCCAAAGCAGAGGGTCACCCTCTCTATCGTCCTGTGCAAACAGAGTAAGCGACCCGCGCTCCTTCCGCGTGCATTTCCGACCGGCTAATTGTCCCTCTGAAAGCCCCCCGCCGCCCTTTGTCTTCACTTTCCTGTCCTTTCCTGCAACACTTCCGCAATTCTCTAAATCATTTTCTTATGAGCCAAATAGAATTCACTTTGTTGCAATCTTAAGCCGTTGTTTGCGTGTGCTCCACGGTCAAAGTTGTGTGGAAACGGGAGAAGACCAAGGATAGCTTATAAACACGCCTTCACGATATTTCGCAGCCGATGAGTCACACATTGCAATAAAAATCCTGGCAGTTAAAATGTACTATTACCAGCCTCCTCTCCCTATCTCTCACACTCTCTTTACGTTTGCCTCTCACTTATGTATTCATGTACTTCTTGATGGACATACTGTTAATTCTCTCATGTTTCTCCTATTAATAGTCTTGTGAACGTTGCTGTGGGCGAGCGAGGGCATTCGTGTGAAATGAAAATGTAATTCATTGAGAGTCTACGTCTTTAAAAGGCAGAACTTTCGAAGGAAAAAAGACCTCTGTTTCTCTCATCAGGCACAAAGAATTCATTTCTTCTTCCAGAGAACCCCGTGCAAAGGGTACTTCATTATCGTCTATTTCCAGAACGGATTAATTGTTCTTTCCAAAGAACATCCTCCCTGATTACCCTAATCCCCGTAGGTGCCCCTGTGAAGCCCCGGGTGGTCCCACGGGGCCTCTCTTCGTTCGTCCGATGGGTGACAGCGCCAAATCAATTAGCGCATGTCTCATGTTGTATGCAAATGAGTTGTAGGCGGATCGATGGCCAAAATCGGCCGTTCGCCACCTGCCAGCACGGAATATTCCGGAACTTGAGCTTATAAATTCAGTAAATTACTTTTTGATCGACATTTTATATATGAGAACCACGTAAGCATAGCTTTTGCCAAACTGCAATCAGGCCAAAACGGCCCATAGTGCAGCGGAAATGAGATACGCAGTGCGAGAGACAATGTTGAATGAGGAGATTTAGATATTCTAATTAATGTGCAAAATTTGGCCGCTGATATCATTTTGGCAACAACTATATCATAGGTAAGTATGATCGCTTGGACGATCTTGCTGAAAATATTCTTCACCTTTCGGTTTTAATATAAATATTGCCTTGAATGACAAAACATGTGTTTGAATGTTAACACAATTACATAAACATGTTTTCTGTTCTCCCATTTCCGCCGTTTTTGCTGGCGATCCGCCAGCCGGCTGCAGTCGCGGATTACTCGTTCCCGTGTCCATAATTAATCACCGCCTCGCAGAAAATAGCCGTCTTCCTTCCTTTGTCTTCTGAAACCCTCGCTACTTCAACCAGCGCTTTATTATTTCCCTACTCTACTCAAAATTACGCCCTTTGGCGGCCATCGGAAAGCCCCATTCATCACACCCGGGGCGCGGTATTTTATTTGTGGCCATCCAGCACAACAAGGCGTCTGTACTCCATCGGAGGATTAGCCAAGAACACGAGAGAAAGGACTTCTGATTTAAAGTTTTCTTCCATTTTTCGATTCACCCGTTATTCACCTCTGGAATAACCCTGGCTATACGTCAGTTCCAGCTAATTTGTCCAACAAGATTTGTCCAAAACAACTGCAAATTAGTTGTTTTGTCTCCCGAACAGCAAAAGTATCCTACTCAGGCATTGAAAGTCTCTCACAACGCTATTACTGCCTCAGTTGCATACACAACCTTCCCTATCCGTACTTTCACTTGCAATTCTCCCTTTCCAGACGCCTGCAATGCTAGCCACTTCAGTGGTGACCGATGTCTGCGGCGACAAAGCCGGCGCCTTCCTACAGAATGTGAGTGTTCTTTTCCTGCGTGTCTGCACAATACCTAGTCATTACAACCGAAACTCTCCCCGACATTCTTTCTTTTAATGAATTTTTCTTTTTAAGGATGTGGTGGTCGGTGAGGGAGGCACTGTGCTATCAGGAGCAGCTGAAGCCCTCCTCCTGCGCCTTGTCCCAACCAGAGACTTTTCCCCCGATTCTTCCTATATTTTCTCTCTTCTTGTCAACATCCGAACCTTCGTGAGCCCAGAGCAAGTGATGCAGCATCTCGTGCAGAACTGCATGTTTTCCGTCAACTCTGACTCTCTCAATTTCAACAAAGAGAACAGGACGAGACTCTTCCGACACGTACTGAGGGTGTGCTCCGAATGGGCGACCTCCATTCCCTACGACTTTCGATCACCCACGATGCGCAGTCGTCTCGAGGAGCTCTTGGGAATGTGCAGTGTAGATCCAGCCAACCGACAGCCGGCAGCCGATCTTCTGTCTAATCTGAAGAATACGGTAGGTGTTTGTATTAGACTAACTCTCCTGGTTCAGTTGAACCGACTGGATAGATACGAGGCAGCTGTGGTCACAGTGAGAAAGTCTTTGGCCAATGACAACTCTCGACCTGTTTCTTCAGAATCTCTTTCGGGACTGGCCGCCTTTGATGTTGAGCCAAGAACGATTGCAAATCAACTGACACACATAGAATTGGTTTGAACAGGGAATATAAACCAAATAAAGTTGATTTAGGAAAGGTTCGGAATGGTCGGAGTGGATGAAATAGTAAAGGCCGTGGCTGCTGGAGACATAGGAGAGCTGGGGAAGCCACAAGTAAGACACCGTAAAGTCTTTGAAATGGTTTAGTCCTCTTCTTCCGTGTGTTCCATCGCCTTCTACGTCGAGTGGTTCAACCGTCTCTCCTCCCTCTCAGCAGCCGAGGTCCTGCGCCACCAACGCCGTCGCCACAGGGTCCAAGCCGTGGAATTTCTTATCGACGTGGCCCAGCAGTGCTGTGAAATTGGAAACTTCAACAGCCTGATGGCAATTGTGGCAGGGCTGTCACTTCCAGCCGTCACCAGACTCAAAAGAACGGTAGGAGTGCACAAATAAGAAATAAACTCAGAGATTCAGTGGAATAGGGTGGAAAAGGGAAAGTTGGATATCCTCCAGCACCAGTTGGATCCTTCTGGAAACTTCCTGTCCTACAGGGCTACTATGAAGGCAGCTGTGTGGAGGGCTTCCCATTGCAATGAGGAGAAGGTCAGAGGGATTCAGAAGGAAGTTATCGCTTTTAGATCGTCGTACCGTTCTTTGTGCTGCTCTTAAAAGACTTGTTTCTCATTTACCACGGAAATTCTCGCGTTTTACCCAACGGTCACTGGAACTTTGTGGCCTTTTCGCAACTGGCTGACCAGTTACGGAGTGTGTTGGAGTGGAAACAGACTCAGTGTGTGTTTCCAAAACACCCACAAGTTTTGCAATACCTTCTGATGTCTCCCGTGTTTTCAGACAATGGTAACTCTTGGCTATTGCGAAAGAGAACTTTTATTTTCAGAGGCACAGCTGGTGTCTTTCACCCTGGAGACGGCTCTGAGTTCTGAGAGGGAGCAGCTCAAACGGCTCAAGACGCCCAAATGAAAAGATCTCATTTTTATCGATCAAAGTACATAAACGGACAGAGATTAATGGTGGTGGTGGTGACGGTGTCCTCCCTTCTCGATGACCACAGTCTAAAAATGGGAAATCTTCTGGCAGAGGGGACTGACTTACGGGTCCGAAGAGGGGGCGTCTGGGAGGGACGACCACTTCAATCAGAGGTCTGCGAGGGGCGATGACCTCCACGATCGGAGCCGGACGAGGAGCGACGACGACGACCGGGGGAGGACGAGGGGCGACGACTACAGCCGGGGGAGGAGCAGCAACGACGACTGGGGGCGCAGTGACGACGGCCACGGGGGCAGCTCCTCCGCCGATCTGAACTCCTCCTCCGTTGTGGCCAAGGAAGTGCTCGAAGTGAATCTTCTGGATCCTGACGTCCCCACGAATGCTCAGGGTGTGGATGTGGTGAGGCGACTCGCGGTGGTGGAAGTGGGCCAAGTGGTGGCCATTGACATGGATCTGAAGGAAAGGACTTTATGGAATGAAGGTGTTGTCTACAGAGAAGTGGCTGTGGTGGCACTTGATGCTCAAATGGAAGTGATGGTTGAGGTAGATGCGGTTGTGATGGCGTTCCTCGTGCTGCCAGCTGCAAGTCCGAACCCCTTGAATCCTACTGTCTCTCCCTACCATCCGTGTCTCATGCTGTTGAGGACGATGGTGTTTTCCCTTCCGTAGCAACCCATCCTGGGGTTCACATAGAAGGCGATACCCTCTCCAGACAGGAATTCGATTTCGAAACCACTGAAAAGAAAAGTATATTATAACTTAGGAATTACTGTAACAAATGCAATATTTCAATCAATTCTGTGATTTGAGGCCTTATCCAGGCCTGACTGCCTGCCTAAGAAAGCCCATAAACCGTCCTGCCACGCCCACAGTTTTTCAAGATAACGATTGCATAATGATTACGAAAGTGAAACAGGGCTTTAGCATTACAATCTGTTTGTCTTTAGTCCTTTTTACACAATGGGCTTAACTTTTAGATATTTAGGACTGTTACATAAAGAATGTCAAACAAACAAACAAAGATAGAGAGCTGGGAGGGAGAAGAGACCGAGATCATTTCTGAACGAAGGATTTGTTTACCCAAAATGTCAAGACAAACAATATTGATGTCCTTTAGTTTCATATCTTCCATTTTTTGACATATACCCCAATCAACTCACTTGGCTCCTCCAACGAAGGGTTCTCCGTGGATGTGAATCTCGGCGTCGTGGTTGAACCCTCCGTAGATGGGGGTGGTGAGGGGCACAGCCTAAAGGGATTACTGTACGTCTTGGGCAGAGGAAGGGAACTCACAGGGAACTCAATGAGATGCATCGCAGGACGAAGTCAGTTGAGCGACTGACGGTTTAGGCGGCGTCTTATCTCGGCTGATTCACTGGAATCGGTCGAGCTGGCCGAATTTACTGGCGAAAGAGCAGCCTACGTCACACGCACACATGCACCTGAGAGTTGGGAAAGAGGGAGATATGGACTCTTCAGCCTTCAACCTCAATCAGAAGCTCATATTCAAAGCATTAGATAGAAAATACTTCAAATTCTCTGCCCGATACAAAGACTGAAATATGACAATATGTAATTCATAGCATTGATACATACTTTCTGGTATAAACTTGGGATTACATTTGATGACTAACACTGCTTAAACCAAACGGCCTGATGCACCTACGTGCAAAAACTGCTGAAAATCCTGACCAAACCATAAACTGATCTAGCGGTGCTATTTCTGCGTTTATAGTCTATTTAACCATAAATGTATTAATAAAACTTCCAAGATTTTCTCAAAGGAAGAAAAGCCGTTGCGAGGTCTTCGCTTCCAAAGTAAACTCTCATAATAATTACAAATGTAAAGGTGAGGACGAAACGTCTGATTACTTGTCCCAAAAGTCCTTTTACAGTGGTTGAATTGCCTTACTTTAAGAGATTTTGTGTGTTTTGTGGTCCTGGTTGTCCTTGTTTAATGTTTGATCTTCCCCGTCTGTCCTTTCTTCGCTCCAATTGATTCATTTTTATCCGTTATCAGCCAAAATGTATAAGCTTATCGATATTGAATTCAGTCGGTTTGAAAAAATATCTTCCGGGAATTTGGGAGACTCTTGCGCTCTTTCTGTGGAAAATAGTACTTCGAATATTGCAGGAAATAATCGATTGCTGATTCCATATGCCGTATTTGCATGATCTTTGCCTCTTTCTTCAGAATGACGCATCTCTATTTGTCCCCACCGATTCCTTTGTGTCCTATCAGGCAGTCGCTATTAAATGCCTTTATCGGCCTATTCTTCAGTCAGAAGGAAACATTTATTCCTGAGATCAATCGCAGGGGTGATGGTGGAACATTCTTAAATTAATTAGCTAGTTTTATGTACCGGCTATTGGTATTAGTGTTTTCACAACAAACTTTATTAATTGTTTGAAAAAAAAAACAATGCAACTGGGGTAACAAATGAATAAAAATAACCCTACCCAACAAGGACCGGAAGACTACACAGGAGGAATTGACGGGATCCATGCGATCCTATCCAAAAACATATAATGAAGCATACGAACTCTAATAAGCCGAACCTAGGGAACATCAAGCAGATTCTGGCTTTGAATACCAGCAGTTCATGCGACCCTAAGAACATACCAAGCAAAGTAAGATATACAGCAGGGGCTCATTCATCGTCCAAAAATACAATGTTTCCGTAGCTCAAGTCCTTGAAGCGGTTGCTCTCCGAGAATTCGAATGAGCTACTACTTCCTTCCTAAATTTGAAGAATTCGTTACATTTTCTGAAGAAAAGACTAGCCTCACTATCAGACGAAGAGATGATAACTCCGTCGTAAGCCATGTCCTTAAACCTACCGTCTTCAGGATCAGAGTCCAATGAACACTTCTGAACAACAATAGTCAATATTCACGGTAAACAATCAAACCGCGTGGACCCATTGTAGTATCCTCATTTAAGTTGTCCTCGTTGACTTCCAAAATCACGGGCAGAGGACTGATGAGGGCGGAGGTGGCCAGAATGTCGTGCGGAGTGACGAGAACAGAGCCTTCAATCAAAGACTCGGGGGCGACAGCCTCGGTAGAAGGTATCACAGGAATGTCGGTAGGTGTCAAGAGGAACTGCTTGGAGTAGTCGCCATCAGAACCGTATGGCGATCCTATGCAGCTTCCTAAACTATTGTGATCGGAGGACTGGCTCAACCGATACCTTATGTAGCAACAGGTGTATATGCAATAGGAAATACGGTGATAGACCGATGGGTGAGACTTCCAGGTAGGGAGAAACGCGTGTCCAGATCCTGTATCTATAAAGCGTTGAAGTTAAAATATAAAAATAATAACAAACAGTGAATCTCTCATCGGTGTTCTGTGTTTCCGTCACGGAGTTCTCGGAATTGAACATAGACTCATAGTAATCGATTGGCCTTTCCTGTTCACCGTAGAACAAGGAATGGAGAGAGGACGAGTTGTCAATAAGGTTGTGAAAGATAGGGGAGAAAGGTTCAAACGAATAAGACATCAGATCAACAGGAGTGTGCATCGAATGGTTCTGTTGGCAGCTGTGGTCTTGTGAATCGACCTTCTCCAGCTGAAATGATCATGAATTTGAATTCCGAGAAATTCTCACGTAGGAAAAACACCAATGGTTCTGGAGAAATGTGCTGCTCAACCTGAGATAGCTTTCCGTGTTCGCGGCAGTCTGACGAAGATCAAGAAGTTGGGAACTGACGGAGTCAGTAACGTCTATCTGACAGAAACTGAGGCTCTCGCGAATGGTTTCAACGGGGTGATCGTCTCTTCCCGGAGCAACTGCCTTTAGCCGATCGATAAGATTTCTATAATCAAATTAAATTTGAAATGGAACGAAACAAACCGGAGGTAATAACGACCCTGTCCTAATCCGTACAGTTCCGCTTTGATCAATCCATTCATGGATAAGGGAGCAGGAGATGACATCGGTGTCAACCATATGCTTGATCTTCTCGGCAGAATAGAAAAAACATGCAGAACATGCAAACATGCAAACATGCAGGAATGCGGCACCCCTTGCGGCACCAATTCACGGCCTCTTGCGGATCATCCCTTCTTTTATTATTACGGACTAATTCCATTTTGAAAATTGAATATTATTTTTTTTTAAATAAATTTAAAATAAATAATTTTAAAAAAATTAAATTATCAAAAATTTCGAAAATTAATTTTTTTTTGAAAAATCAAGGTTTGTTTTGTATATAATATTTTTAAACTAGGTATATGACAATTATTTGCAAAAAAGACTTTTTCCTGACGGTCATAGACGTTGAATTCTTCTCTATATGTTCTTTCTTATTCTATCTCTCCCTCTCGGTCTCTGTTTTACTCTGTGTCCCAGTCACCTAGGTGGCCCCGATAGTCCACCCTTCCTCATTCCATACACCTTTTTTTTGTAGAAATACACTTTTTGTTGTAGTTTAACTAAATAAGTTGGACACGCAATCATCTACCGAAGAAGATTAATCGCCTCATCCAAGAAGGTGATGAAGGACATTGGAAGACAGGAACCCTCTTTGTGAAGACATCTTCGGCTAGTGGGTACCGCTCGTCCAGCGTAGATCCGCAGGCTCCTGTATCTGGCCTCGCCTGATGTGCTGTGGAGAATCATCTACTACTGCTCTTCGTAATCCGTGTTGAGGGGCGGCCACCGAGTCATCCCCATCGAAATCTTTCTCCTCGAATATGCTTCCGCCGATGTAGTCTTCGTTTACGGTATGCTGCGGCTGCAGGAAAAGATCGAGCAAAAACTCGAGTTTTAGCTTTTGCATAGACCCAAAGCTCGGGACAATCCAGGGAGTAACAGTGGAATGGGTCGACACGAGAAGGTCCCTGCCTGTAGCAGCCAGAATTACTGCTCCTTTCACACCTAGCTCTTACACAATCTTCTATTCTACATTCACTATATAAAATAACTACATAGAGGCGATCTTATGGACCGTTACGGTAAGTAATAGAGACAGAGGAACGTCGCCGCTCTCCATCTCCTGGATACCCTCTTCAACTTCCGCTTTTACAACTTCTCCCACCGCCCCGTTTATGCACCATCTCTACCTCACATACATCTACCGCCGCCTATTCTTTTTCACCCGTCTCTCCTATTATTCTTCTACTGCGCAGGCTACGGTGTATGAAAAGTAGCCCGCAGATCACTACCATCTGAAGTCTTCTCATTCGCCAAGCTATTCTCTCTCTCTCTCCCTCTCTCTCTCTCTCTCTCTCTCTCCCTCTCTCTCTCTCTCTCTCTCTCTCTCTCTCTCTCTCCTCTCTCTATGGACAGTGTAACTGCGGACATAAGTTTGGGATAGACAGCAAAGACAGAAACAATCTGTGCTATATTGAGACGGAAGATGTTGGTTGGACGAAAGCCAAGGTCAGTGACGGAAAAAAATATCTGGATAAACCAAGAAGTGAAGATGGAGTGAGAAGGGAGAGAGAGCGAGATAGCAAAGAAAAGAAGGGAATGGTTCTAGAAAGGGCCACCACGCACACATGGAGTAAAACAGAGACCGAGAGGGAGAGATAGAATAAGAAAGAACATATAGAGAAGAATTCAACGTCTATGACCGTCAGGAAAAAGTCTTTTTTGCAAATAATTGTCATATACCTAGTTTAAAAATATTATATACAAAACAAACCTTGATTTTTCAACAAAAAAAAATTAATTTTCGAAATTTTTGATAATTTAATTTTTTTAAAATTATATATTTTAAATTTATTTTTAAAAAAATCGCGCGCAGCGCGAAGCGCTGCGTGTGATTTGGGTTGACTTGCCCCCTGTGTACGCGCCCAAAAACCTAAAATCACCCGCGATTCAGTCATTTTTTATATTTTTTCATATTTCTTTTTATAATATCTTTCAATAGCATAAAATACATAATCAGGCCAAATATGAGATATTCCGGTTCAGTGCCGGCTGAAATACGAATTTTCGATATTTTTCAAAACGGTGTCCGTACACCGTCCGCCGTCCTTCCATTTGGTGTGAGCTTCCCACTGGATGGATTTGGATGAAATTTGGCATGCTTGTGGAACTTATAAATATAACTTAGCGCGCCAAATTTGACGGAAAAATTTCAATGTTGAAGAAAGTTAGGGCCTTAAACATTTGAAAAATGTGGACTTTTTAAGATTTAGGGGCAAAATGGAAGAAAATCTTGCTTTTCCATAGATGTATTCAACAAATCTACATTGGTTTGATTATTCTTCATTCTGAATTAAACCAGGACCAGATTGTCTTAAGTATTTGGTAAATTTCGCGAATGCGGCGTAGCTGGTCTAATGGTTAGGACATTTGTCTGTCGCCCACATGACCACAGGTTCCATCTCCCGCGCGTCGAAATATCTACTGTTTTGAACCAAACATTTATTGTTTCAGCTTTTTTAGTTAATACTTATTCCTTTTAAAACTACAAAACATATTTTCATCTCATAGCATAAATCTCCACAACAAAGCGGGCACATCAAAAATCGAAGGAAAAACATAAAGACGTTAACAAAAACATTAGCTTTTGAAACAATTCGGAAACATTTTATCTGAACAGGAAAAAAGATTGCCCGAAGCGGGATTTGAACCCGGGACGCGAGAATTAGAGACTAACGCGTATGCCACTAGACCAAGGTAGTGCCACCAGCTTTGTGAGAAGTCAGTTTTTTGCTCGCGTTCGTTTGTTATTTAACCAAATTGGCTGAAACTTGGCGCCCATCGACCTACTATGGTTTCCAGAGCTCCACTAAATTCGAAGTCTGTAGCTCAAACCGCTCGCGCGTAGTAAAACACTATGAGACGGGAGACATCGGGGTTTTGCGCAGTGGAGACCAATTTAGTGTATGCTCCGGATGGTCAGCCCGCTCTGAGGACTTTGAAACAAGAAATCTCAAAAACAAGAAATGTATTTTTTTCGATTTTATATACAGCTAATTTAAATTTTCAATTCTACCGAAGTTGTAAAAATGCATTTCCTGCCAATCCCATTAGTTTGATAGGAATTCTGCATTTGTATGTTTCTCTAATCTCGTTCGATAAAATCGAACGTACAAAAAGTGAACAATTCTTATGCTAAAAAGAGATAAACAAAAATAGGGGTTATTTGGTTTGACTTGAAAGCTTTTCCGTTTCTACAAAAACTGAACAATAGGGGTTTTCAGGACACAACAAAAAATGAACAATAAAGATTTTTTATTGGTGGAATCGGGGTTTAGATTAAACGCAAATCACGTCCGCTTACTTTGATGTTTTGAAAAATTAAACTTTTGTAAAAGTTTATCCGCTAACTTCATAATGTTTTAGTTCACATTGTTTATTTCATTTCTTCTAAATTTCCAGTAAGATACTGCTTAATTGGTTTATCTCAAAAATTTAATGAATACTGCTGGCATGTCTAAAATCGCCGAAGAACGAACAGACTCAGACGAAATAAACAACTCCAACGCGTTAAGATTATACCAAATCATGATTGTTAAATGCAACTTCCAGTTTGAATTAACAGAAAGTTAACAGAAATTTGTTCTGCTTATAAAAGACCAAAACAAATAATTTCTTTGTGAACGGGCGTGATTTGCGTTTAATCTAAACCCCGATTCCACCAATGAAAAATCTTTATTGTTCATTTTTTGTTGTGTCCTGAAAACCCCCTATTGTTCAGTTTTTGTAGAAACGGAAAAGCTTTCAAGTCAAACCAAATAACCCCTATTTTTGTTTATCTCTTTTTAGCATAAGATAATATTCAATTTTCAAAATGGATTTAGTCCGTAATAATAAAAATGGGATGATCCGCAAGAGGCCGTGAATTGGTGCCGCAAGGGGTGCCGCATTCCTGCATGTTTGCATGTTTGCATGTTCTGCATGTTTTTTCTATTCTGCCCATTATCCTTATGTATTTCCCCTTTTTTCTATTTTCTTGTTTAGTAATTTGCGGTTTTTGGTAAAAGCTATTTTTTCAATAGGAGAAGAGAACATTCGCTTACCTTGTTTCTTCCTTTGTTTGATTGAAGAAGAAAAAACTTTTGCAGCATCATGGCCACCAAAGGATGCCGAGACAAACCAGCCCAGAAATTCAAGGACCACTTTACCAAGGGTCGCACCTATCTCCTACGCGCAGTCGAACTCGAAGAGAGCATTAAAAGTAATTCAATTTACCACTTTGTTTTCTAATCGGCTTCATTTAGACAACGACAGAGCGAAAAAGACCGAAGCCTGTGAGTTGTACAAGAAAGGCATCGATGAATTCAAACTTGTGAGTTACCTTTATTCTGATTGGTCTACGAGGTCTAGGCATCTGATGTCACGCTGACGAATATCCAAAAGGAGCAGATGAAGGAAATCTCGGATTTAGTCGCCAAGATGCACTTCTACCTGTCTAGGGCCACGGAACGATTCGAATTGCTCGGTCCGTCGACAGGTCTCAATATTCTACCTTGAAACGGCTCCTTTGAACTAAACCGCTTTCTCCCTCAATTTCAAATCAAATAATGTCACATTACAGTTGGACAGATGGAGGTTGACCCTGCGTTGGCTCTACGAGGCATCCCAATCACGCATCCTCCGAAGATCAGGCGAGACCCGCCACCACCAATTGCCCCCAGATACAGCGGCTGCCGTGACCCCGTCGACTCCACAGAATTCGTGGGTTTCACTCTAATTACCGAGAAGGCTGTTTTTACTGTTTTTAGATAGGACCGGCCAGCGTAGTAAAGCAGAAAGTGTTGCGCAACGTTTCGGATAAAACCCTCGGTTAGGTTGTCTTTCAAGGACCGGAATGTTATTCTTTTCAGGAGCGAAGCTGCTTGATGAAATTCTGGACCTATCCGTTGACGTCGGCATGGATGAAGTGGTTGGCTGCGGGGCGGCCAAGGCTGCTTTTGAGGAGGTAAAGCGACTTTCCAGATCAAATTACGCAATAGGCCGTGATTTTCCCTCGATACAACCCGGAACTCTTCACTGGACTCAGGAAACCAGTCAAAGGAGTTCTCCTCTTTGGCCCACCCGGCAACGGAAAGACTATGCTGGTCAGTTGAACATTTTGTAATTTTGCTATCGCCTTTGAACTACATTTGTCGTTCAGGCGAGAGCTGTGGCTGGCGAAACGGACATGTTCTTCCTGAACGTGTCGGCCTCGAACTTGACGTCGAAGTACGTCGGCGACGGAGAGAAGACCATGCGCTGTCTCTTCGAAATCGCCAGGAGCACCAAGAGGAGCATCATCTTTATTGGTGGGTGTTACCCCTACCTAATCATTCAAAAATAGACGAAATCGATTCCATTCTGTGCGCTCGGACTGAAAAAGACTCGGAAGCCGCCCGCCGAATGAAAACGGAATTCCTCGTGCAGTTTGACGGCGCCTCCAACGACGACGGTCTGTTTGCCATCTGTTTCAAACAACTTGTGCTTCAGAAGGAAAGCTTCTGGTGATTGGAGCTACAAACCGTCCCTACGAGTTAGATGACGCCGTCCTCAGGTTTGATTTGGGCCATTCCCGGTAATTATTTTTTCAGACGGTTTCCTAAGCGAATTCTTCTGCCACTGCCTGATGACGCCGGAAGGTACGTCTTCATCAAGATGACCCTTGAGAAGCACGACCACCTAGCCGGACTGACCGATGCCGATATTAGGTGAGTTCACTTGCAATTCACCCCATGTGTCCTTAAGATACGTGGCTTCCCGCACGAGTGGTTACTCCTACTCGGATTTGATGGCGCTGTGCAAGGAGGCGGCCATGGCTCCTGTGAGAGAGATCGCGCGGGCGAAACTGGCCACTGCGAACAAGAAGGCCCTCCGTAGCCTCAGAGTGAGAGAGTTTCTCCTTTTTCTTTCTAAAGTCCAGTTCAGCCAGGGGACTTTGACATTGCGTTGGCCACGGTGCGTCCGTCGACGAAGGAAGACACGATGGAAGCGTTGGAGCGATTCGCCGAGATAAGTGGACCGAAGTGACGGGCGACACCGTATTTATGATTTCAATCGATTGTCCTGTGCGTTATGTGGCCTGTTGTACAATAAATCTGGCCCCGTTTAGTCTGTGAATATGCATCTGAAGAAGGACGACTGGTGAGCAAACACACGATGAGACAATCACTCCGTCACCTTGGACATTGATAATTTAATCAAATTTCATTACCATTTTCTTGTCACAAGAACTCTTGTTCATAAAAAGGGTTCAACGTGTAATAAAAAATGTTTTTTTTCTATTTTCCGATAGCTATGTGTTAATCAGTAATACAAATGTGAGAAAGAACAAATGTTGTCGTGCTTTATTAGTTGAGATCCCACCAGCGGTTGAAGTCTTTTCGTTTCTCACTTTCAGACCCACACCCATCTCGCAGAGGCGCTCCTGGAACTATTCAGGGTCACGGATGTTTAGCTCAACGACGTAGAGCTCGGTGATATTGAAATCCTGAAAAATCAATTTGTTCTCTCTCTCTCTCTCACTCTCCCTTCCTCCCTCCCTAAACCATAACAATTAAACTTGCGGGATGCATATTATCATCAGTGACTATCATCTTCATGTAGATGAAGACGGGCAGGGAAGAGTAGAGCTCATCACCTGTTTGAAGCGCACTGTGATGTGATCGGTTGGCAGGACTCCGAGATGTTCATCAAAGAGTCGACGTCCAGATAACTTAAGTAAGACGAGGCTCACGTAGATTGACGGTGCTTCATGCATGCATTTCTTAATTTGCCATGTAGTTGCCTGCTAAACTATTACCAAAGTGAGGGTTAGGCAGCAGGATCGACGCCGTTAGATCGCGTGCTCGGCTGCGAGTAACGCGCATGTCAGTATAGTTAAGTATCCCATACCCGAAGGTACTAAGATACCCGTGAGAGACTAAGAGAGAGAGAGAGAAACAGAGTATAATAGAACTACGTTCATATAAAAGTATCTACAGAGATCAGTGTGGTGATGTGGCTAGAGGCTTGGCGCTCTCTCCAGGTCTTCTCCCTCGGGCTCTTTTGTAGTCATCGGGGCCATCGATCGTCGCCTCTGTAATAGATGGATTATTACAGTGTAGAAGCGCGCTCTCGGTCAGAATGCGGGGGAGATTTCAGAATCCAAGAGGGCAGAGAACAATCCCGGAGATATAGAGAGAGGGAGCGGTAGAGAGGAAAGGATGTCAGAGGGAACCTCTGACATGTACTTACACCTCCCATACATAACATCAGTCCGACCCTGGACGTAAAATTATGATTCAAATGAAACATATGGAATGATTGAAAGCGGGATCAATTGTCCCTCGTTTTTTTTGCTTAGGTTTTTATGTTTATATCTACATTGACGTAAGCATTCTAAATTCAGGAAAAAATACTTTTGGACCCCTGGCTATGCGCGACTTCTATGAGCAGGGCGTCGTAGCGTAAGGCTACGCCAAGAGTGGTTTGAAAAGTTTTAGGTGCCCGTGTCTTAGTGTGAAATTTGATGTCACTCCGTAAGCCTTCGATGAATGCTTCGTGGGCCTTTTCATCCCTTTCCTGTTTGGTAAGGTTAGGGTACCCCTGGTTAGCTAATTTTCTCACCTTGGACGCAATTTCGTCGACTGACTCGGTTGGTGCTTGCGAGCAGGAGCGAAGTTGTTGGCGGCTGAGCTCCTGTCGGTGAGGGTCGGTCAGTGCCTGCTTAAGCGCTGTAACCCACTCATCAAAGGTAGCAGGGTTCACCGTATCTGCGATGTCTTCCGCCTTGTCCCGGGCGTCGTTTTTCAGAAAGGCGAGCAGTAGATTGGTCTTCTTCTCGTCAGTCAGTGGAGTAGCGCTGGTGTTTGCGTAGTCGTTGAAGCCGCGGATCCAGTAGTTGAAGTTGGCGCCAGGGGTTCCTGTAAAATGGGTAAGACCCATGGTGTTGTTTGAGGAGAAGGGTCCAAAAGTGTTCACCGTAGGAACATCGGCCGCTCTATCCATTCTGACCGCTATGTCGTGCATGGCGGCGTTCAGCTGGTTCACCACGGCGTGTCGCTTGATGGCTGTCTCCTGCTTGACGTTGGCCAGGGCATTAAAGGTTGTGTTGAAGTCGACCGCAAATGCCACCTGAAGTTGCTTCAACTCACTACCGCGGACGGTTGCCTTGTCGGCCAGGCGACGAAACAACGCCGGTGTTTCCAAGGGGGCATCGGCGTGTTGGAAGGCCTCTCGGAGGTCGGGAACGAAACCGGCACGGCGAGGGGGAGACATTTCAAAGAGTGCGTGCGCGATGGGCACTGGTGAAAGCTTGAGGCTGAACGGCGGATGAACCGGGCCTTCGGGGGACTCAGTTAAAGGTGCGCTCGCAATGGGAGTGGGATTACCTGTGAATCGATGGTCTGAAGGGGTTGGCCCAGGCTGACGCAAGGGCAAGGGGGGAGAAACTAACAAGCGGGTCTGCTGGAGAACAGCAGAGAAGGAAGCTTAGGGAGCGACCGGGCTTGACAGCCGAGAATGAGGACGATTGATCGCCGGGATCGGTTATATATCCCCTAGGATGGGCGTGTCTCATGTTTAAAGTGCGTGGATAAAGGCGATAATGGGTGCGTGGTAAGGGATCTAAGTGGATATGAGATGTTTTGTCGCACGCGATATAAGGCTTTTAGCTTTGTCATCCCTTGCTAATCGAGACGATCAATCCCACGCGAGTTCCTAAAATTCTTCGTTATTACTTTGCCCGGGAAATGATTACAGGGAAAAGAAGCCTTTCTGCTTTTTGTGTTTAAGGATGTCAGAGGGAACCTCTGACATGTACTTACAGTATTTAAACAATGGCACCCGCAGTGTTGTCATAAAGTCGTTTCTGCTGGGTTCTCTGAACCAAATCATTCAGGCAAGAGAGTTAAAGCCGTTTTTATAAATTGATGCTTGCTCTGCAGATATGGGCACGCCCACATCGTGGTTAAAGAGAAGATGGCAGAATAGAAAAAACATGCAGAACATGCAAACATGCAAACATGCAGGAATGCGGCACCCCTTGCGGCACCAATTCACGGCCTCTTGCGGATCATCCCATTTTTATTATTACGGACTAATTCCATTTTGAAAATTGAATATTATCTTATGCTAAAAAGAGATAAACAAAAATAGGGGTTATTTGGTTTGACTTGAAAGCTTTTCCGTTTCTACAAAAACTGAACAATAGGGGGTTTTCAGGACACAACAAAAAATGAACAATAAAGATTTTTCATTGGTGGAATCGGGGTTTAGATTAAACGCAAATCACGCCCGTTCACAAAGAAATTATTTGTTTTGGTCTTTTATAAGCAGAACAAATTTCTGTTAACTTTCTGTTAATTCAAACTGGAAGTTGCATTTAACAATCATGATTTGGTATAATCTTAACGCGTTGGAGTTGTTTATTTCGTCTGAGTCTGTTCGTTCTTCGGCGATTTTAGACACGCCAGCAGTATTCATTAAATTTTTGAGATAAACCAATTAAGCAGTATCTTACTGGAAATTTAGAAGAAATGAAATAAACAATGTGAACTAAAACATTATGAAGTTAGCGGATAAACTTTTACAAAAGTTTAATTTTTCAAAACATCAAAGTAAGCGGACGTGATTTGCGTTTAATCTAAACCCCGATTCCACCAATAAAAAATCTTTATTGTTCATTTTTTGTTGTGTCCTGAAAACCCCCTATTGTTCAGTTTTTGTAGAAACGGAAAAGCTTTCAAGTCAAACCAAATAACCCCTATTTTTGTTTATCTCTTTTTAGCATAAGAATTGTTCACTTTTTGTACGTTCGATTTTATCGAACGAGATTAGAGAAACATACAAATGCAGAATTCCTATCAAACTAATGGGATTGGCAGGAAATGCATTTTTACAACTTCGGTAGAATTGAAAATTTAAATTAGCTGTATATAAAATCGAAAAAAATACATTTCTTGTTTTTGAGATTTCTTGTTTCAAAGTCCTCAGAGCGGGCTGACCATCCGGAGCATACACTAAATTGGTCTCCACTGCGCAAAACCCCGATGTCTCCCGTCTCATAGTGTTTTACTACGCGCGAGCGGTTTGAGCTACAGACTTCGAATTTAGTGGAGCTCTGGAAACCATAGTAGGTCGATGGGCGCCAAGTTTCAGCCAATTTGGTTAAATAACAAACGAACGCGAGCAAAAAACTGACTTCTCACAAAGCTGGTGGCACTACCTTGGTCTAGTGGCATACGCGTTAGTCTCTAATTCTCGCGTCCCGGGTTCAAATCCCGCTTCGGGCAATCTTTTTTTCCTGTTCAGATAAAATGTTTCCGAATTGTTTCAAAAGCTAATGTTTTTGTTAACGTCTTTATGTTTTTCCTTCGATTTTTGATGTGCCCGCTTTGTTGTGGAGATTTATGCTATGAGATGAAAATATGTTTTGTAGTTTTAAAAGGAATAAGTATTAACTAAAAAAGCTGAAACAATAAATGTTTGGTTCAAAACAGTAGATATTTCGACGCGCGGGAGATGGAACCTGTGGTCATGTGGGCGACAGACAAATGTCCTAACCATTAGACCAGCTACGCCGCATTCGCGAAATTTACCAAATACTTAAGACAATCTGGTCCTGGTTTAATTCAGAATGAAGAATAATCAAACCAATGTAGATTTGTTGAATACATCTATGGAAAAGCAAGATTTTCTTCCATTTTGCCCCTAAATCTTAAAAAGTCCACATTTTTCAAATGTTTAAGGCCCTAACTTTCTTCAACATTGAAATTTTTCCGTCAAATTTGGCGCGCTAAGTTATATTTATAAGTTCCACAAGCATGCCAAATTTCATCCAAATCCATCCAGTGGGAAGCTCACACCAAATGGAAGGACGGCGGACGGTGTACGGACACCGTTTTGAAAAATATCGAAAATTCGTATTTCAGCCGGCACTGAACCGGAATATCTCATATTTGGCCTGATTATGTATTTTATGCTATTGAAAGATATTATAAAAAGAAATATGAAAAAATATAAAAAATGACTGAATCGCGGGTGATTTTAGGTTTTTGGGCGCGTACACAGGGGGCAAGTCAACCCAAATCACACGCAGCGCTTCGCGCTGCGCGCGATTTTTTTAAAAATAAATTTAAAATATATAATTTTAAAAAAATTAAATTATCAAAAATTTCGAAAATTAATTTTTTTTTGTTGAAAAATCAAGGTTTGTTTTGTATATAATATTTTTAAACTAGGTATATGACAATTATTTGCAAAAAAGACTTTTTCCTGACGGTCATAGACGTTGAATTCTTCTCTATATGTTCTTTCTTATTCTATCTCTCCCTCTCGGTCTCTGTTTTACTCCATGTGTGCGTGGTGGCCCTTTCTAGAACCATTCCCTTCTTTTCTTTGCTATCTCGCTCTCTCTCCCTTCTCACTCCATCTTCACTTCTTGGTTTATCCAGATATTTTTTTCCGTCACTGACCTTGGCTTTCGTCCAACCAACATCTTCCGTCTCAATATAGCACAGATTGTTTCTGTCTTTGCTGTCTATCCCAAACTTATGTCCGCAGTTACACTGTCCATAGAGAGAGGAGAGAGAGAGAGAGAGAGAGAGAGAGAGAGAGAGAGAGAGAGAGAGGGAGAGAGAGAGAGAGAGAGAGAGGGAGAGAGAGAGAGAATAGCTTGGCGAATGAGAAGACTTCAGATGGTAGTGATCTGCGGGCTACTTTTCATACACCGTAGCCTGCGCAGTAGAAGAATAATAGGAGAGACGGGTGAAAAAGAATAGGCGGCGGTAGATGTATGTGAGGTAGAGATGGTGCATAAACGGGGCGGTGGGAGAAGTTGTAAAAGCGGAAGTTGAAGAGGGTATCCAGGAGATGGAGAGCGGCGACGTTCCTCTGTCTCTATTACTTACCGTAACGGTCCATAAGATCGCCTCTATGTAGTTATTTTATATAGTGAATGTAGAATAGAAGATTGTGTAAGAGCTAGGTGTGAAAGGAGCAGTAATTCTGGCTGCTACAGGCAGGGACCTTCTCGTGTCGACCCATTCCACTGTTACTCCCTGGATTGTCCCGAGCTTTGGGTCTATGCAAAAGCTAAAACTCGAGTTTTTGCTCGATCTTTTCCTGCAGCCGCAGCATACCGTAAACGAAGACTACATCGGCGGAAGCATATTCGAGGAGAAAGATTTCGATGGGGATGACTCGGTGGCCGCCCCTCAACACGGATTACGAAGAGCAGTAGTAGATGATTCTCCACAGCACATCAGGCGAGGCCAGATACAGGAGCCTGCGGATCTACGCTGGACGAGCGGTACCCACTAGCCGAAGATGTCTTCACAAAGAGGGTTCCTGTCTTCCAATGTCCTTCATCACCTTCTTGGATGAGGCGATTAATCTTCTTCGGTAAATGATTGCGTGTCCAACTTATTTAGTTAAACTACAACAAAAAGTGTATTTCTACAAAAAAAAGGTGTATGGAATGAGGAAGGGTGGACTATCGGGGCCACCTAGGTGACTGGGACACAGAGTAAAACAGAGACCGAGAGGGAGAGATAGAATAAGAAAGAACATATAGAGAAGAATTCAACGTCTATGACCGTCAGGAAAAAGTCTTTTTTGCAAATAATTGTCATATACCTAGTTTAAAAATATTATATACAAAACAAACCTTGATTTTTCAAAAAAAAATTAATTTTCGAAATTTTTGATAATTTAATTTTTTTAAAATTATTTATTTTAAATTTATTTTAAAAAAAATAATATTCAATTTTCAAAATGGAATTAGTCCGTAATAATAAAAGAAGGGATGATCCGCAAGAGGTCGTGAATTGGTGCCGCAAGGGGTGCCGCATTCCTGCATGTTTGCATGTTTGCATGTTCTGCATGTTTTTTCTATTCTGCCGGATAATGAAGATATGCAATTTGAACTAGAATGATACCGTAATAAGTGCGGCAATCCTGGGTCTCACAAAGAATTAATATCGACTTGAATGTCCGGTTTCATTGATCGAATGCAAATTATATAACACAGAATGGGCCTTTATTTCAAACAGGATGCAGTTTAAATCACATTGTCGTTGCCTCATTCTACCGCACGTGGAACAGATTGCACAGCTCGTCGACGAGGGCCTCGTGGCGGAAGGAAACCCGGATGTCGGGGACGTTCGTCCTGGTGGTGTCGTTGCCGATCACTCCTTCCTCCTTGTACTCCGGTCCCAGCCAATATCGCTTCATCTCCTCCAGGAATCCACTCTGCAGCACACTGTTCCTAGCCAACTCGCACATATCGCAGGAGCTTAGCTTCCACACCTATTAATATAGAATTCCGTCTGTTCGTTTATACCTGGGCAGCAATGGAATATTCCTCCATGAGAGCCTCCTTCGTGTAGTGGAACTGGAGAGGGTCATCGGTCGAGAGGGAGACATTGAGTCCCTTCTGGAGATACTCGGGCAGAGGGTTGCGCTGGTAGCTGATGAACAGGGAGTTGTTCGACAATGGAGACATGGCAATGCCCATCTGAGTCAGGTAGAAGAGATATTGCAGCACGGGGACCTAAAGGAGAGGTCAGTCAGCCCACCGACTGACCTTGCGCAGAAGGATTCCGTGGGCGATGCTCTCACTCGTCAGGAACCCAGTGATCAGGTGATTCACGTGCCCTGCCTCTCCACAATGAGGTCTTAAGGCGAATGTGGAGAGTCCCCTGGCCCGACGGAAGGCATTCAAGGCACACAGATTGGCATACATGTAGAAGAGGTAATAGTTGTACGGCGGGTTCTCGATATCCTTGAAATCAGCAGGAGCGGGAGTGGATCGGTCAAACTGAATAGCCTTTAGTATAGCAACTCATATAGACTCACATGGACAAACTCGTGCTTGGATTCATCGTCGACAGAGTCGATGCCGCTGACATGGGCCAGAAAGCGGTGGAGTTCCGGATGGGAAGAGGGGTCATTGGTCACTTCAAACAAAGGAGTGAACACGTTGTCCAGAATCTCGTCAAAGTTCTTGATCATGTCCTTCGATCGGTAGATGTCACTGAATGTTTCCCTCTTCTGTGTCTTTCAATGACCTACTAGAGACGGGGGATCTGAACCATCCAACGGACGTTCGTACTCCAAACATCGTGTTTGACAGCCCACTTGGCCAACTTGTCCCATTCCTCCTTGCTTCTTCCGTAGATGCTCAATCGGAGCTCCGCGTATTGATACTTGCTCTCTTCGAGATCCACGAGCACTTCCTTCAGCATCTCGGCAAAGTACTTCCCACCGACGTAGTTGTCAGTCTTGATGAATATCTCCCTCAACGAGGACTCTCCAATGGGGTTGTATCTGAAGAAAGCATCGATGCCTTGGCTCTAAAGACTCACTTGGTGTTGAACTTGTCGAAACGATGAAAAGTGTTCCTGTCCGCATGTACGTCCAGCATGTCCACACTGAGGTCATAGGCGTCTATTCCCATTCCCCTGAAGACCTCCCTCATCGTCACGGGGCGTCCGTCCTTTTCCAAAACCACCACATCCGACTCCTTCTTCATCTTCTTCTTGATGAACCGCAGAAGATGCTTCTGATTCATCGAAGAGGCCGCGTGGATGTGAGTGTCCACCTTGCGAATGTTGTAAAAGTCCCTGTGTGAGACTGCCTTCTGTTCGTGCAATTCCCGCAGTTCATTGAGAAGGACGTGCAGCTGGAACTTGTTCTGGAGGTAGGACAGTCTTCTGTAGCAGAAAGACTTCCTGAAAGAGAAGTATTGTACTTCGTTATTTTAAACGTACAGCGGTCCGTCGACACACATCTGAGAGAGACGATCGCTATCCGCAAGGAACTTTTCCTTCTTGATGTAGAACCTTGCAAACTCCGGGGCAATCTCTCCCTTTTCGTCGCAGATCTCCACAACTCCGTTCTTCCTCCTCAGAGTGTAGGTCTTCTCGTACTTCGGAAGAGGCTTTTCCAGTTCCCAGTGATCCGTGGGCGGCGGGGGCGGGTGCATAGACAGGGCCTGTTCTGGGACTGCCTTGCGACGCCAGACCTTCGGCAGCTGGGCAGGATAGGTGCCAGAGAGGAACCTCTTCGTGGTCACTGGGAAAGTATTTCCCACCAATTCCATGTACTCATCCCTCAGACGCAACGCCTCGATCAGAAGAGAGGCTGCTTGCTTCAGATCGTCAGTGGGAACCTGAAATGAAGAATCAAAAGAAATTAGTGTTTTGTAAACGTACCCCACTGCACTCTTCTCCAGTAAGCGTCATTCTCTGGTAATTGGTCTCCAGAGGGTCCTTGAGGAGAGTAGAAGGCACAGGGGCTCCGTTGAACATGGTCATCGCAGGAGAGACTTTCGTTCCCTTTTCAGTCTGAAGCTGTTTTCCCTCCTTTTTGTGTCCCATTTTGGATCGCCCCATCGTAGTGTTTGACAGCTCGTAGGGTTGGTCATTTTGGTCGCTTGAAGACACTGCGTAAGGCACTGAAACAAGGGGATAATACCGCTTGGAAGATTGCATACAGGATGTAGAAGTGTCAGCGGGGTGAATCTGGGAAGACATGATGAGACTCGTCCGAAGGTTGTCTGACAGATGCTGGTCCCTGAAAATTACCCATTGGGATTTAACTTATAAAAATTACCTCAAAGCAATGCTGGGATCGATAGTCTCCAGAAGCGGAGGAGTGCGAGGAGTGCGCAGTTCGCGCACCGAGTTGTCCTTCTCAGAGTCTCTCTGTCTGATTTTCCTCACAGGACTCGGTGACCTCGAACGTTCACTTTGCGTGCTGTCGACACTTCTAGCAGTTGCAATGATTGTAGGAGGTTCATCTGGATTCGGTTGCCAAAGCTCGGCCTGGGGACTGTAGCAGGCCGCAGATGGCTGCGATTGAAGCGTAGGTGTCTTCACTCTAGCGGGGGAGTGGCCGGTGAGAGTAAAGGGAGAGGAGACCCCGGACACCTGGCAGTCGCTCAGGCGAATGTTCGTCCAACTGCCTTGGCTTGTAGTGTCCGTCTGCGTCGGAACGGCGTCCAGCTCACGCCAGATGGACGTCGAGGGTCTCTCAGAAACTGGGGCTGCATTCTCGATTTTCGCCTGGAATATCGTCGTCTGTCGTTTTCAACATTAGCGTACCTGGCCCGGAGATGTTTTTGTAGATGGTTGCTTTGTCGGTGGCCGACTTTTGTCGACAGTAGAGGAGGGCATTTGACCCATCTTTAGACGATCAACCGCCGGTAGATAGAAATGAAAGGAAACAATGAAGGTCGACGTAGTTACCAAACAAAGTTGGCACGAATATTCAAATCGAAATCTAGATAGTCTAATCACATTCCACCCTTTGGCTCACCTCACAAAGAACGGCTGTAATGTCGGCGCTCCGATCGACAGTACACCATCCAGACTTTCCTCACTTTTCACCCAAATTTACTCCCTCCACACTGCTATTACTAAACTATCAGCATCTATTCCCACCACCTATGGAATTCCTGAAAACTCTGATCCGGAATTTGCTGTTCAATCTATTCTTCACTATGCTGGACTAAAGGCTGTCGATTACCACATTCTCCATCGCCTAGGAGAAGCCAGAACCGGCGGCTCGAACCGACCACTCAAGGTGAGCCTATCCGAAGGAATTCGAATGCCTTTGTTCTCTGAGTTGGCACGGAAGATTCGTGCCGTCCCGGCTCTTTCCACATTTTCTGTAAGACAGTTCGAGACGCCTGCCCAACGGAAAGCTGGATTCTTGGCCCGAGAAGAACGCCGCCGGCTGGAAGCGTCACGTCTACCAACCGCGGATGAGTCATTTTTGATTGAAACTAATCGATGTGTTAAGAGCCTGCCACTTTCCCATGACCATTATCCTGATGACGCACAGCTGACCGAAGTGCTCGCCGGCACAAGCAGACTGGACGCGATCAACCAACAAATCCTGAAGACGCTCGAGACTATGTCAATCTACCGAATCCACGCAGAAGCGCCCTGTTAGCCCCTCCAGCTCTACGATATCCTGCCCCCCCCCCCTTAATTAAAACACCTGAGTGGATTAAACAGCAAGTTTCCCACTTAGAACATATTCCCACGGTTCGTGAAAAGTACAACCGGTTTAAGCGTTATTCTAAAAAATCAATGGACCGTAATCAGTGATCAATATTTTGTTAAGCATAATTTTAGATTCCGTGTATAAGCACCCCTTTCCCCTTACTTTACAACTGTAATAATCTAACCCCCCATCTCTACTCTTGTTTATTTGATTGGGCCCCTTTACTAATATTCTCCTTACTTACTACTTACTTAACAGTTTGGGGTAATTTGCGCCCCCATGTAAGAAGGTTTCATTGAATTCACAACTGACATTCTGAATAAACCTAATCTAATCTAATGGTGGGGGGAAAATGGGAATGTCTTATGCAAATGAACCCTGAATTGAAAAATGCCACGTGACGGCTTCTAGAATTTGCGTCAAATTCCGTCATTTCCCCTATAAATATCCGTCGCAGGTTCTGTTGCAGGCAGTCTCAGCATGACTTCTGCCTACTTCGGTGTCGGCGGTGGATCAGGTTGCGGTGCTCCGTCGGAGGTGGGCCTCCCAAGCCTGCCGGCCTTCCCCTGAACGCTGGTGGAGGCGGTGGAAATCCCGGTCAGTCCTGGAATTCCCGGCCAGTGACGTATTGTCAAAAGAACTTCTTTTGCAAAACAATAATGTTCTATGCCAAACAAATTTTTTTATTGTAAAACAAAGTTTTTTTTTAAACAAAATCGAACCAAATAATGTGATAAATACGTCTAGAGACTTATAAACACAAAGACATCAATTAAGAAGGGGGTTTTGATTATTTCGTGTTTTAATTATTTGCATAGGATATCTGAAACCATTGAGAAACATAGTGAACAAAACATCTGAAGTGATTTTGTAGACAAAATATGTTATCTTTTTAAGGAACTGTGACCCGTATTATAACGATATTACACTGCAAACGACTGTGCCACTATAAAACCGGTAATCTTCGAAAGGTGATCGATGGGGAAACCTGCTCCAACTTCATTCAAAATAGTGTTCTTTTGAGTAAAAGTAGTTGAAGAACTACCTCCCCAATCTCAAACGTCCAATAGGGAATATTTCCCATCACGATAGCTCGGTCGAAGATGTGCAATCTACTTTCACCGAACGCCAATGCCGATGTTTCTAATGGGATTGATAGAAAATCTCTTTGAGCCAAAACATCTAGTCTGAAAATGCGAAATAGTAGGTAGATAAAATAGAACGGTTGGTGTCCCCGAACTTGTCCTGCCACGGAAACGAGCAACGCTCGCCTAGCACGCCGATGACCCGAGTTCGACTACTGTATGGGTAACTCACCCATATTCTACAGTTGCATAAGTATAACGATTGATTTCAAAAAGAGCCTCCCTAACCTCCGGTTCTCCTTTCTGCAAATAAATGTTAACTGAGAGTTCATATTCACATCTTATATGAGCCACACGACACAATACTCCAAAGATGATTAACCAGAAATATAAAACCCTGGCACGAGGTCTTGGGGCATGTTAAATAAATATCAAGAAAACTACCCCGATTTTGAATTGAAGGGGTCTTCTACTTGAGACCCTTATTAAAGTTGAGCCCCTTTCCGTTTTCTGGCTAGGCGGCCTTCAGCTGCCTCAGAACAGAGACGCTTGGGGCCACGAAAGAACTAAGAAAATTTTGCGTGAGCGCTCGGGTCAGGTACCAAAGTGCGGCCTTCGGGTGAAAAAGGGGTTGGCAAGGGGCTAACTGTCTCCGGTGCTTGATGGCGGATGGCGGCAGCACTTTGGTATAGCGTTCTAACATTTGTTTTGTTCTATTTTTGTACAATGAGAAAGAAAACCACGAACTATTTTCTGTTTGCTTTTTCATTTATATAAATTCCACATTTATATAAATTCGCGTTATTATAGAAGACTCCCTGGATCATTCGGTGGCGGGAAGTCATACCAGCTAACGGCGGTTAGCCCTTGCCTACCCCTGCAACCAGGATATCACAACTGATGATGATGCTTGACGTGGCCGCCAGCCATGGCGCTGCCGCAACCAATGCAAAAGGGAGTGGATGTGAGGGGCGCTCACATCCAGCCCACGATGATTACAAAAGTTTACTTTGCCACATTTCTCCCCAGTGGGCTTGAATATGTCAACGTTGAAGCTGCAAACTCACAAATGTGCCCGAAACAAGCACGAAAATCCGATCATCCTCATACGAGAAGGCATGCAAAACATAGAACAACTCATCGACCTGAATAGTGTTTTAGCAAATATTTCAAGAAGACATGTTTTCAACTCGTTGCTGAGAAAAGGTTACCGGGATAGAGAAGATACATTTCCAGCTGTTGGGGAAGAGGGTATTAAGTGACCAAATCTCGACGGAATCTCTCCTGGAGAGCTAAACACATAGACTGTATTAAAAAAAAGATTAGTACTCACCCTGAGGTAAACGGTATTTTTGTAAATGCCGACCGGATATAATTGTTGTCCGGCCAACCGGCTATCGACACGAAGTAGCCGCATCACACTGGTAATATTTCACTATAAGTGTGAAAAGACTAAGGTATAACAAGTAAATTTGTTCGGAATGTAGAAAAGTATTTAAACAAAAAAATGGCTAGGAATTCTAAAAAGTTTTTCTTCTATTTCGCCAAGGTCAGCTCAAGGGCCGTCTTCGGCGGCCCTCGCGATGCCTTTGCGAATTTTTCGATACACAAAGAGAGTGTCAACGGATCACCTCTATATTCAGAAGGAGGCTAATGGATCAGCCCACCTTTGGACAAACGAACCTCCCCAATAGTTGTGGAGAGGCTAACGGACTACCCCTGAGACTAACGGGCCACCCCTAAAGCTTACGAACCACCCCTGCAGTTAGAAAATGGTAACGGACCACCCTGTAATTGGAGAGGGGCTAACGGACCACCCCTGGGGCTATCGGACCACCTTTATTGTTGGTTTGCAGTACGTGCTGAACAATTGGCAACCAAGGAATAGAAAAGGAGAATGCAAAAAGACAGAAAGTCGTAATGTGGGAAGGATAATTGCAATTATCGTAAAAGCCACATAGTACAAATGCCTTGGCTCTGCGTCTTAGTTAATCCGTCTCGCTTGTTGTTGTGCATATTGATTGACCTAGATTGGGTTATACGACTAGGCCAATGTTACCTGGCCTGTCGTTGCTGTAAACGCTAAATTGCAGACAAATTAAGAGAATTAAGCGGAGAGGGGAATTTAAGGAGAGAAACGGGGTAAAAAGGGTAAGCTAAAAACTACTTCTTTTATACAAGAGGATAGCGTGGGAGACGAAATCGGTTATTGGATCATGGTTTAACATCTGATTGTGCTTCCTGTAGGGAATTTCTAACTCCTTTACATATCTTGTTGACTGTTTTGCGGAAATAGCACACATAGAAAGATAGAAAGACCCAAATAAATTGTTCTTTGTAACATTTGCTCTTTCTCTCTTTACCTTTCATCCATATCATTCAAACGACAAAAATTAAAGTTTATTACTCAATTACATTTGTAAAATACGGGTTTCATGTAAAGCGCAGCTCCTGTGATGGCCAAAGGTGGTTTTCAACTTCCACTCTTTGAATAGAAATTATTATGCGAATACAACTAGAACAACTTTAGAACTTGAGGGGGGCTGAGTTGAGGGGAAACTCCTCCTGAGGGTAGGGCGGAGGGCCCTCGGTGTACACCTGATGGGATGCAGCCACTTCGATTGGAACTGCCGTCGGCTGAAGAAAGGTTGGGGGGACTTGCTGAGGAGGGAGGCTCGCATGGAGCATCACAGCCGGTCCCTCTGAAAATGACATTCCTATTGAAATAAAATGGTTTCTGAAATATATATGAGCTACTTTAGTGATATTCCAAATTGTTTGAAGTTTATCCACTTAAAATACAAAATATTTTAAAATCGGAGCAAATTTGACCCCATTACGGCTGAAGTGGATTTGTGACAAAATTTCATTTTTATGCGTGTTTTGCTGAAATTTTACATAAAATTAAATTTTTAACAATAATAGGCACCTTTCAAAGCGTAATTAAATGTAGAATTTAATGAATACCGTTTCATTCCTCAGACGATAAGTCTTGCATGTATTTGGCGCAAAAAACCACTTTCTCGAGTCTTTGAAAAGTCGTAACTTTTTTCTAAGGTAGGAAATCAAAGTTGTGTTTAATTACAATTATTTGTCCGCATGTTATGAGAACTCCAAAAAGCATCCCATTTTTGAATTTGAACCAAATTGGACTAAAATACCGTCATGACCACCTACCGTAACCCAGGTCAGAAAATGATCTTAAGCTAAAACTCTTAGTTTTAAATAACCTCGGGTTCCCTTGAAGTTTTTGAAGCGGACGTCTTTCAGACTGATGTCTCCTTGGACAAAGAGAGTCTTGATTTTCGAAGGGAGTTGTCTGTGGAAGAAAGATGCCAGATGGTGGCTATTCACTTTCACCTAAAGGGGGAATGTGTCCTTCCCAATATTTCTTTCCACCTCCATGTAGTCTCCGTGGTTCTTGATTTTTATCTCAAAAGTATGACCTACACGGACTCTGTTTGCATAGCGTTCCTCCATTTCCCACCTGAAGATCTCTCTTTTTTCATTAGACGGAAGAAAAAATCCAGAGCCTGATTGCCAACTTTGTTTTCTATTTCTATGCCTAATCAACTGTTGTCAATTCGAATCTGCTGTTAAGCTTGAATCTACAATTTAAAAACTCACATTCCGCCTTTCGTGCTGTTCATCGCAATTTCTCCCACTGTGGGTATGAATATCTGCATGGCAATTCCTTCGATTGTAATCAGTTGGATAGTGAAGAATCTAAACAATGGAAAATGTGAGCCAATCGAAGTACTTGGATGTTCCCTCGAGCGAAACTCCTCTAATTTTAACCTGGGCCCGGCGCCCAAAGACACCTGGCATGGCCAACTCCATCGGTTGGCTCTGAAAAATCAAAGTTTTTTTTTCGAAAAACGTTTTATCACAGGGATTAAAACATTTTCGTAAAACTTACTGGAACTGTGACCCGTGTCATGGGAGCGATTGAAGGTGGATGCCTGGTTCGGAACCTCCCTTATCAATGGAAAACGTCACGTGCTAAGATAAATGCCAGCAAGGGAAACGAGGCTTCTTGAAGAAAATGTCCAATCGGCACAACACGAGGCACAGACACAAACAACAACATGAGGAACGTTGGGATGAAGAAGAAAAAGCACAAATTGATTGATTCTTTTATTTTGAAAGAAAGCATTTTCTCTGTCTAGTGTGTTCCTGTGGCCGCCGAGTAATCCGTGAGGAATTGGTTGTACTTGGCCTGGCCTCCGGATGTATCCGTACTTGTCCGTGTGTTTGTCCAGGAAGTAGCACAACATGACTCGGTACATTTAGAGGTACTGTAGATTGTGAGATTACTGTAAGAAGGCACTCAAGGTATCTGCAAGTCGTTCTGAATGGAATAGGCTCGCTGGTTCCTCAGCATCTTCAGGAGCTCGTTCATCGCCGCGCATTCCTCTTTGGAGCACAGTCGCAGAATGTACTCGATTGCCACAATGGTGCGGTTCTTCCGATTCCCGCCGAACAGTGACCACAATCGGCATTTTGGAGCCTCGGACGCAGGACAACAGCTCCTGAAACATTGGTTGATCGAGGCCCAGGATGGAGAGGGACCATGGCGGTCAGACGGCAGGGAGGGACTCCACGGTCGGGCCAATCGAGAAACTGGAAGTGGCAGACATCGCGCTCTCCCCCCTTCCACTTCACTTTCAGCATCGATTTCTTCACCGAAGGCTCCTTGTCGAGGTATCCGAAGCCTTTGTTCTGCACTTCGATGCCCAGAGCCTCGCACTTGACGAACTCGCCCTCCTTCTCAGGCCAATACTGGGCACACTTCAACTTGTCCTGAGAGGATGGGGGATTGTTTGTGAAGAGGGACCATGTCGTCTAAGAGTCTGGTTGCAGCTAGAGCGAAAACATCAGCTGAGGTTTAGTGCCCTAACCGGTCCAACTCGCGGCTTATATAGAATAACAAGACATCACTGCTTTATTAGAAACCAAAATAAAATTATCATATATTAAACATATATTAAGCAAATGTTAAATAAAACCAAAAGTTCGCTTATAAATGGGGTCACTCAACGCCACGTTTGAATTAGCGAATGCTGAATAGTCAAACACTTCTACCTCATGTTGTGGATTGGGGCGGCTGCTTTTCTATTCCTTCCTTTTTTTCTTATAAAATGCGGCTCAAAAAAAGTATAACGTTGTATAACATCTCAGTTTCTACTTTCAGTATAACCCTGCTCCAAAGCCAGGCGGAAGTATGCCTCAAAATTCAATCACCTCGGTTTCAGAAATGCACCCAAAAGAGTTGGTCAATCTGTAAAATATTTATTTTGTCTCTTTAGGTCCTCGCTAGTTTCGCAGAATCCTCCAAACAAGGAAAACAGCGTAAAGCCTGAGAATGAGGAAGCTCCGTTTAAGTTCATCGAGATAAAACAGGCGAATGAGGAGGAGGAACCCTTGACCAATCTGATGTCGATGGACGACCAAGACAACCCATTGAATAGACCGGATGTGGTGAAGAAAATGAGGAACCAGCCGGGGAAGAAAGCGTCGAAGGAGAAGAGAAGTGCGAAGATAAAGACGGAAGAAACCCTCGAGACCCTGGCCAAGCCTGTGAATGTGGTCGATAGGACTCAGGAGGAGATGGTCGGTTCAGAAGACGATGGATGACTAGGGGTTCAGAGTATGAAGGAGGCAATCGACGCCGGAATGACGGAAGTGACGGTTGCTTTGGACAGACAATGTAATCTGGCGGGAGGAGGCAAACGGTACAAGGCGAAGACGGACAAGAAGAGATTGGTGACTGAATTGCTTTGTTTTATACCTTTTTATTCAGGAGAGCGCAGAAGGAACGAAGGCACTGGATATCAAGAAGAAAGATTCCGGAGAACCAGGTTTTGTTGATTAAAATCCTTCAAAAACGAAAGTTTAGCTCCTCAACCGACGCAAGAGACGTCTTTGAAACTAAAGGAAGCGGAGCCCAGGACCCAGATGGACAAGACGACGATGACTGTGCCCTTGGACAAGACGACGATGACTGTTCTGAAGACCCTGGCGCTCACTCAGAGGGATGCCTCGAGGGAGCCTCTGTCGAAGAATAAGGAGAAGAAGTCATCAACGATAGAGTCGGAAAAAGAAGGAAGTGGCAGGATGTACTGAGGAAAGGGACAATCTACAGAACTGTATTTGTGCAATAAACTAAGTCCTAATGTTTACCCTTTTTGTTATTCCAATTATGTGTCAGTTTTTTAAAGTGACGTTTTTGTGAATAATTCAAGAAAAGAGAAGAAGAGCAACAATTTATATCCTATATTTTGTATAGGGTGATCTGATAAAGGCGGTCGTTCCCCCAGTATACAACCTCAAATGACTGTGTTCCCCACCGATTTCGATAAACAAGCTTCTTTTGGGAAACATTCAAGTTTCCTATTTGTTTGTCTTGCAATGTTCGCCATTTGTCGTTGGCTGTTCTCTTCCTATTATTACAAGTGATTAGACAGCCGTGGACGGCAAACACGTGAGTTCTCGAGGTTTGACACTGCCTTTGTGATGGTTGGCGTTTCGGGTTTCACTTAGACACAAACACAGGAATGCACAGACGGTAAAGAGAAAGAAGAGTAAGCTGACATCAAGAAAAAGAAGAGAGGTAAAGAGAAAGAATGGAGATAAATGTAGAGATTGTAGTTGTTCGCATCTTCCATACTCTAACTGTGTGTGCTGATATTACCTGGAATTTCTCATTTCTTTAGTGCCCTTTGTTTCTCAGTGAAAAAAACTGCTCTTCCCAATCTTTCTTCCGTTCTTCAATCCTCCGTGGCAGGCGTTCGTCGTAGGCACTAAGTCTTCGGTTTGCTCTGCTCCTGTGGCTTCGTAAGCGGATTGTGCGTTTGCCGAGGGCGGGTCGGCGCCTATAAAGCGGAGCAACTGGTAATCGTAGACACGAGCCATGGCCCCGGTGACCTCCTCCCTCGCAATGAGCGACTTCGGTCTTCGCACCGATGACGTCAAATACTTCCACATCGACAGCCGCATACAAGGAAAAGGACCGGACCGTCTCAAGTACCTCGACATCGAAGGTGACTTTTATAAGGTTTTGGAGAATCAATGGTTTAGGGCGATGGGTCCTGAGTGGAAAGAGCATCCCTTACATCTCCTCCGCATTCAACCATCTGCAAACTCTCAACAACGCCAGGGTTCCATTCAGGGTATGTCCCCCTTCAATACACCAAGTATATACTTCTTGCCAATCCTATTTCTAGGAAAAATGCTAATTTGTGCAAAAATTATGATGCCGTAGTTAGAAATTCTAATGTCAACAGCATAATTTTGGCACAAATTAGCATTTTTTCAAGAACTAGGATTGGCGAGAAGTATACTTCTCGTATATTTTTTTGCCTCACCTTTGCTTTATCATCTTCACCAAGAATATTATTGAATTTAACCATTTTAATCTATACTAAAAACGACTTGACATTTGAAAGTGTTTTAAGGAGATCATCGACCAACCACTGAATGCCATCGGAATGATCGGTTGGACTCCATCTTCGCAGCCGATCGAGGTTCCTGAGGCTCCCAAGCCTAAGGCTCCGACTAAGTTGGTCGTGCAACCTCCAGTCTTCATCGACGAAGAGGAAGTTCCCCCCAGTCCTCGCGAGGTGGTCCCGCACAGATCCGCCGGATACGGTAGCTTGATCGTGAATTCCGTTTATGAGTTTTAGGCGCCGCCCATCAGAAGAGAAAGCTGTCGATCCCTGATCGTGCAAGAAGCACGTCCCCTCAGAAACCGGTGAACTTCGATCGCTACGCCAAGTATGAGAGGAACAGGAAAGGTGCGGAGGTGTGGGTGCTCGTGGAAGAGACGGTTACCGTAATCCGCGTTGTCGAGACCGAATACTTTCTCTAGATGAACTTTTAGCTTTCTAAGTCGTGCATAATAGTTTCTGGGATTCAACCCAATGGCTTTTCAAACGATTAAAAGTCTTTTCAGATTCGGTTACTCGTTACGGTACTCGATGGGGCGACCTGGGCTACGACACTTCTTCTCCCTCGCCCACAGGTGACGATCGTCCCCCGCACAGGACCCCGTCGCTCTCGCCCCGCAGTCGAGGCAAGCGTCGCGCTTACGCAATCTCTCGTACCGTACTCCACTAATTTGTTTGTTTCTTTCGAAAACTCGCAGGTCGCAGTTCAACGCGTGGGGATCAGCGTTTCGGCACACATGCCGCCGCACGAAAGACACGCGGCAGGCGCGGTTTTCTGCAGAAAACTTTGGTTTTTGTGAAATTCCAATAGACAAAAAAAGAAACAATTGACTTATCTGCGCTATTGTCGACTTTTAGGAGAAACCTTTTGATAGTTTCAGATCGGTCATTGAAGGCCGAGCTGTCGGTGCGTACCCGGGAGGAGAAGCCGGGAGATGTCCTGCCCTACAGGAACGGAGGCTACGGGGCTCACCACGTGAAGAGACAGTATGAGCTGAGCCCCCGCTCTATTGGCAGCTACTCTTCCGAATCAGAGCAATCCTCCCCTGCCCTATCGGAGAAAAACACGGACGAGGTTCTGCTGCTCGCCTACCACAGCAGGGGCCGCCTTCCCCGAGTGCACTAGTGTATAAATCAGATGAGAATAAAGCCATCTAATCCTTTCTTCATTTCAAAGTTCAGTTGTCTTGGGCTTTTCTGACGGGCGCCGTTCCATGGCCAGTCCTCATTCCGCGACGCATTCCGCTGTTGATCATGTTCATTCCACGCAGAGGCACATTTGGGGCAGTCTGAAAGGGAAAATATGGGAATTCCTACAGAAATAAAAGACAAATCTTGTTTGAAAGATCATATTAAAAACGATTTTTGGAGTGAAAAAGAAGATATGTATCTTCATTAATGAATGTTTGTCAAGTTTCGTCATAGACCATGTGCAGTTTGTCTTAGATTGTGACAAATTCAATTATTTCGTAATGGGAAAACAGAAAGCTACGAAGTTCTCAATGTCTCTTTCCTACAGTATGTCAACTATCTCTCTCTCTCCAATGGAACCCTCTTTAACTGAAATGGAAGAAACGTAAGCAAACAGTAAACCAAGTACATCCAGTAAGGTCCTACCTCATTTTGAGCGCTGTTGTCAACAGGGGTGGTATCAACGGATGGGGAGGAGTGGGTGCACCCGGAGGAACAGTCGGTGGTCTGTTGCTGAGAAGACATTGCGACTGACACCAGAGCTAGGCTTATTCATCGATTCCCCTTATCACGAGACCCGCTCGCGGAACGGCAAATAAAGAAAGAATGACTCAGACGACAGGCGCAACTGCGAAATTAGTTGTCTTTCGAGGGAACAGACACTACAGAGACGTTTTGAACAACTTTCAATATCATCCCAAGCAAACAATGTCCACTTGTTTTGGTCTTCCCTATCTCAGATGTTTTGTGATACACTGGCCGAAGATTATTTATTATTAGTTCTTATCGGTAGGAGTTCAAAATACAGTTTGCCACCAACCGGTTATTTTTTTTCGAAAGCGCATCTCGGGGAAGGTATCTTAGGAGATCTCAGATCATGGCAGAGATGTCTCAGAATTTCCACAGCACTTTCTAAATCCGCTGTAGTTCAAAAAGGTAAATGGGGCATTTTAACAATCTCTCTCTCTCTCTCTCTCTCTCTCTCTATGTATCTCGCTATGTGATTCCCCATATGTCCCTTTCTGTCTGCTACACTCCACGTCGTTATAAACCAAAATGCGTATGAATAAGAAGTAAGAATGTTTATACTTTAATCATTGATTACCCTTTCTATGTTTGGCCCGTGTTTGGCGGGATACTTCCTTTTGAGACCCGCCCGCCTGTTTCCTCATTTTATTTTATTTTAATTTTTGATGATTCCCGTTATTTTATTATTTTAATAATTTATTTATCCGTTTTTTCGTCAATTGTGTTTATATTAATCGTGCCGGGACACGTATTGCCGTCTGCTGGTTTGTTTACGCCATCGCGAAATCAGTCTCCACGTCCCTTCTCTATTTAATATTATTTGAGTTAATGAATACTCCTAGTTTATTACAGGCAATGCCCCGTGTTCGGCTGAGAATCGTCGCCAGCGGGGACAGCTTCTTCTCTCGCTTCTACCACTGGATGAACGGCGGGGAAAACTGGAACCGCCACCATGCCTCCGTTTTTCTTATTACTTTCTTCAGGTATTTGATTTTCTTTGGCTCTTTATAGTTTATGTTTCAGTTTTGCATTTATCCACGCCTCCCGAAAGACTCTTTCGACCGTGAAACCGTCGCTGATTTCGGTCTGGACGCATAACTCGACCCATGGAGAAGGGCCGCTGTTTCCGAATGATGAGGCGGCGTCCGAATTCCTGGCTCTTCTCGACGGAGCCTTCCTCTTCGCCTATGCTTTCGTGAGTTTTCCTTTTCGTATTTATACCACCGTCTTCAGGGCCTCTTCTTCGGCGGAGTTCTCGGAGACTTGTACGATCCCCGGATTGTACTCGCGTGCGGAATGTGGATGTCTGCAATTATGGTCAGAAACACCATCCATGCGCTTGATTGACCTTTTTAGGCCTTTTCCTTTGGTGTTGTGACTGAGTACTTCCAATTCTACTCGAAGCCCCTCTATGCATTCCTCTGGACTGCATCCGGCCTTTTCCAGTCTGTCGCCTGGCCTTCTGAGGTATTTCAAAACATTTTTTGCTTATTTTTTCAGATCTGTATAATGGGCAACTGGTTCGGTCATAATTCCCGGGGAGCCGTTATGGGTCTGTGGTCTGCCTGTGCCAGCGTAGGAAATATAATTGGGACGCTCATCGCCAGCAATTTCATGTTTCTTGGATACCAGGTGTGTTTCTCGTATGTTCACCAACCATGATGTTCAGTACGCGTTCGCCATCAACAATGTCATCCTCTTCGCTTTCACCTTTGTTGTCTTTTGCAACTTGGTGTCCGCTCCAAGGTTGATTGGTGGGTTCTTTTACACGAGTGTCCTCGGATTTACCAGAAGAGCTTGAACTGCACCAGCCAAATGACCGCTGTGATTCATTTCATCGCGATTTCTCCCATGCATAAACTGGGAGAAATGGTTGTTATGGAAATCCCCCACCCAAAAAAGGGCGTCTGGCCAAGCGTGAAAACACTGGGTTCGAACAAAGACAGTGTTTGTATCGATTTTTATTTATATTTCCAGGCTTATCGGACCCCGTGGAAGATCGGGAGGACGTCAATCGAGTGATCGAAGTCCGTCCTGAGGTGGATAACACCCGCCCTGAAGCCATCAACTTCTTCCGTGCCTGGCTGCTTCCCGGAGTCCTCCCCGTACGTTTCTCCCGTCCCTTCGTTTACAAATTCTACAGTACTCCCTGGCCTATGCCTGTCTGAAGCTCGTCAACTATGGATTCTTCTTCTGGCTGCCCTACTACCTCAATTCCCACTTCCACTGGCCGGAATCAGACGCCGATGAACTTTCCACCTGGTACGATGTCGGTGGAATCGTGGCTGCCGTCCTCGCCGGAGCTGCTTCTGTTGGTTTCAATTTGGAAACCATTCACGCTGTCGTTGCAGGACCATTTCTCTACCAGGACGCCCATAATCTTCGTCATGCTCCTCCTCTCTTCGCTCTCGCTTTTCGCCTACGCCCGTGAGTATTTCTACAGGAAAGTATCATCCCCTCTAATTTACATTTAGATGCTCCTGCATCCTACTTTGCGAATACCGTACTACTCACGTTGACTGGCTTCTTCGTGGGAGGACCTGCCAATCTGATGTCAGGGGCGGTGGCGGCCGATTTGGGAAGAGCGAAGGAGATCAGAGGATGCGCCGAGGCACTCTCAACCGTCACTGGAATCGTCGATGGTTAGTGTTTTCTGAGAATGAAATGAATTTCCTTCCAGGTACGGGCAGTGTGGGTGCGGCCTTTGGCCAGCTGCTCATTCCCGCAGTGAAGACGTGGTTCGGATGGAGCGCCGTATTCTACGGATTCATCATCATGGTGAGTAACGACTAATCACGAGGCGCATTGTTATTTACGTTCAAATTCCTTTGTTTCAGACTCTTCTGACAGCCGGCTGCCTTCTGCCGCTGTTGATCAAGGAGCAGCGGAGCCGCCCCTACTCGAGCATTGGAGAAGAGGCCGAGGGCGAGGAAGGCGCGGGCCTTCTTCAGGACGACGACCGGAGAATGGATCCGGAGAGCGATTAGCTGCAACTCTACATTCCACAGTTTGCCCTACATTCCGACCAATCCCTGTTTGTACATATCTTATTTATTCCCTGTGCAATCTGTCAAATTGGGTTTTTTTTCTGTAGAAACCGGTGCATTTGACAATATTTATTGTATATATTCGCAAAGATTATAAACATTTCACACGTCTTAAGACGTCTTTGTATTCATCCAGTGCACTAGTGAAAGAATTATCTTGCCGGAGGGCAGCTGAACTCAGGATTTGGTCCCGTCGCGATGAATTCAATTCATGAAAACCCTGCAACTTGCATAAAACTGCGCACCCAGGAGACGTGCCCTTTGGAAAGTTCTTTTTCTGCTCGTCGACGAGACGCGTCTCCTGCGCTCTAATGGGGCAATGTGTTTTTCTGGGTATTCCTTCTTAACGTAACTTTTTGGTGTAATTAGGTGATAGAGTCATTGGAATAGTGGTGGATTCGTCTGAAATGGTGACGTGTCAGAACGCGGAGTTTTGTTTTCATGTTCCCATTGACCATTGCATCAAGCCTAGACAATTGTTTTATTGGTTATTTGTGCATTTTCTTGTGCGAATCGATTTTGAATCGCCCATTCCCTTCTGTTTGTTTGTACCCTTGTTATCGCTACTGCCAATTGGTAGACCCCCGAGAGATGGCGCGTTGTCTTTCGATATGGTATCGTTTGAGCCTCCTGCTAGTGGACAGTTCGTGTCATGCCACGATTTGCCAGAATCTTCCGCTATCAGGTCTTTATCAATCCGTCTCCCACCGCGCATCGGTCAATTATTGTTTCGTTTCCCTGTCTAGTGATTCTTTCTACCTACATTTAACGATTTGTAGTCTCCACTTCGAGTTACTCGATATGCACTCTAGCGTCAGCCTATTTGTTTTCCGGTTTGAGGGCGGGTTCGCGCTGTTTTTCTCTCAATTGTCATCCTCCCTCGGCAGTTACCACATTTGCCGTTTCCTAAACGTCTCTATATTCATCGTTTGTTTAAGAATGGTGCTGAGCGAGCAACTCCGTCACGACCTCGAAGATGCTGCCAACCGCATGCGCATCTCCTCGATCGAGATGACATGCGCAAGCAAGAGCGGTCACCCCTCGTCGTCTACCTCTGCTGGTTAGTTTCTTTTTTATGTTCGTTCCCAACGTAGGTTTCAGCCGAAATCGTCGCCAGTCTCTTCTTCAACGAGATGAAATACGACATCGCCGACCCCAAGGGAGCCAACGCCGACCGCTTCGTTCTCTCTAAGGGACATGCCTGCCCGATCCTCTACGCCGCCTGGGAGGAGGCCGGTCTTCTGTCCCACGAGCAGATCCTCAGCCTGAGGAAGATCGACTCCGATATCGAGGGACACCCCACTCCTGTGTGTTTCATCGTTATGGGACTTTATTTTTCTTAATTTCAGCGCCTTAACTTTATCGATGTCGCCACTGGATCTCTCGGACAGGGTCTCTCCTGCGCTGCTGGAATGGCCTACGTGGGAAAGAACATCGACAAGGCCAGCTACCGCGTCTTCTGTCTCCTTGGAGACGGAGAAAGCGCGGAGGGATCTGTCTGGGAGGCTGCAGGTTCGAGCTGGGTGGTGTAAGCATCCACATGTCTTTATAGCCTTTGCATCTCACTACCACTTGGACAATCTCGTGGCCATCGTAGATGTAAACCGTCTCGGACAGTCTCAGGCCACCGCTCTCGGCCACAATGTCGAAGTTTACAGGGTAAGTTATATCTTAATTTTATAATACAGTATCGCTTCAGGACCGCTTTGCCGCCTTTGGGTTCAATTCTATCATCGTCGACGGTCACAACCTCGATGAGATCGCCACTGCTTTGGAGGCCGCCCGCAGCACCAAGGGCAAGCCAACTGCCATAATCGCCAAGACCTTCAAGGGCCGCGGAATTGAGGGAGTCGAGAACGGCGACAACTGGCATGGAAAACCTGTTCCTGCTGATAAGGTTTGTGTAGACGTCCACTCGACGTAATGGGTGTTTAGTAGTGTTGGATTAGCATGTACTGTTATTTTTCAGATTGATGCCATCAAGGCCCGTCTCCACGGAAGTGTCAAGGGAAAGCTGGTCGCCCAGAAGCCCATCAACGATGCGCCGAAGGTCGACCTTCAGGTCGGTAGCATCAAGATGGCGCCTCCGACGTACAACCTTGGCGATAAGGTATTCATTAGGTATTTCCCGTGGAAATTTGATTCAGGTTGCCACCAGGGCTGCCTACGGAACTGCCCTTGCCAAGTTGGGAGACGCCAACCCCCGCGTCATCGGTCTGGACGGAGACACGAAGAACTCTACCTTCTCGGAGAAGCTGCTGCAGGTTGTGCACTATGTCATTTATATTAACAGCTCTTTTCAGAAGCACCCCGAACAATTCATCGAGTGCTTCATCGCCGAGCAGAACCTCGTCGGCGTTGCAGTCGGAGCCCAGTGCCGCGACCGCACCATTCCTTTCACCAGGTCTATCATTTTCCTAGTTTTAGGATATGTTTTTTTAGCACTTTCGCTGCCTTCTTCACCCGTGCCACTGACCAGATTAGGATGGCTGCCGTGTCCTTCGCAAATCTGAAGTGCGTCGGATCTCACGTAGGAGTTTCTATCGGAGAAGACGGACCGAGCCAGATGGCACTCGAGGATCTGGCCATCTTCCGCGCCATCCCGGGATCCACTGTCTTCTATCCCACCGATGGAGTGTCGGCTGAGCGTGCCACCGAGCTGGCCGCCAACACTAAGGGCGTTGTCTTCATCCGCACCGGTCGCCCTGCTCTGCCCGTCCTTTACAAGAACGACGAGTCCTTTGTCATTGGAAAGGCGAAGATTCTCAAGAAGTCTGACAGTGACAAGGTCGTGCTCGTCGGAGCTGGAGTCACTCTCTACGAATGCCTGAAGGCCGCCGAGCAGCTGGAGAGGGAAGGTAGGCAATTTCCCCATTGCTTTTGATAATTGGCTGCTTCAGGCATCAACTGCTGCGTGATCGACCCCTTCACCATCAAGCCCCTGGATGTGGACACCCTCGTGGCCGAGGCTACCCGTGCCGGAGGAAAGGTCCTCACCGTCGAGGATCACTACCCTGCTGGAGGAATCGGAGAGGCCGTCAGCTCTGCCTTGGCCGACCACGCCATTCGTGTCCGCTCGCTGTGCGTCTACGAGGTGCCCCGTTCCGGCCCTCCTGATGCGCTCGTCGATCTCTACGGCATTTCCGCCCGACACATCGTCGAGGCCGTCAAGAAGTTCTAATCTATCCCGGTTGTTACAGTTATTGATATTCTCACTTCGCAGCTCGTTTTGTTGTCTGCTACTGTGTATTGTGATGTAGATTTTGTAATGAATCTGTAGTATCACGCTGTGTCCAAAAGAGCAGTAGCAAACATTCTGGGCAAAGTGCCCAGATTTAATTGGTCTCTACGCGAAACGTTCCAATATTCATCTGTTGACCCTAATGGCCCATGACCCTGCAGGACGTCTGTCCCACTGTTGTCTAGTTTTCGGAATTCAGCGTGATTATCTGACCAGTATTCCGTGTTAATGTGGTTCAATCGATTGTTGCGACCATAGCCGCGGGGTTTCACTATCTCACTGACCTATATCTGACCCGCGCCCATTTATACGTTCGATTGTTTCTTCTCCGCCCGAGCCCAGCGACGAAACCATCGACAGCACGTGGCACATTGTTTTTCCCTTGCATAAGCCTGTTTTCCCGCGAACGGGGTCTTTCGATCCGCGAATACCCGTATTGACTGTGGTAACCTTCGCTCTTATCAAGGCCACCGCCGTATTTACTATCGCATCCTTGATTTGGGGGACCTCCTCATTCCCTTCTCTATTTCTCTCCCCATCACGCCATCCCCTCTTCTTGTTACCATAACGACGCCTTCTTACCCGTTGTTTACAGGATGAAAATCGCCATCATCGGACAGTCGGCCTTCGGAGTCGACGTGTACAAGGTGCTCAAGCAGAATGGGCACCAGATAGTCGTCGTCTTCACAATTCCAGACAAAAACGGAAGGGAGGACCTTCTAGGTACGGTATCCCTTTGTTATTCTGTAACCGGAATGTTACCGTGAATCCCTTAGTAAGATGACGATGGCAACCCATAAACAAACTTCCTGCAAAATGCAATTTCCCCGATGATTCCCTACCAAATGGACGTTTTCCTTGTTGTCGTCAGTCAACCTGTTTCCGTTGTTTCCTTTTTGGTCACGATTTCTGAACAACTAAATGACCAAGTCAGGCAAGATAAGCCCGTTGCTGGCTGGTGTTTAATGCATTCTTTCAATCGCCGAATAAATGGCCGGATTAGAAAATCAGCTTGCGCACGTTGATGTGGTTTGCAGCAAGTTACAGTCGCAAAGGAATTTTCATTCTGACGCGTTTCTAACTTAATCTTTTTAACTGGAATGGATTGGCCAATGGTCTTTGGTGAAGATCCGTTCGGGGTTCATTCACATGACGATTGATAAGACTTTCCAAAAGCAGGCAATCGCTGCCTTCTCGGGATTTGGCACTGAACATTTGACTGCTACGTAGTTAGGTTGCGTATTCATTGCGAGAGATACGTCTGACGAAGGATAGTTAAAGAAAGTCTAGCTGAGTTTATTGGGGAAACACGCGACATCTCTTTTCAGCCCTCGAAGCTAAGAAGGATGGAGTCCCCGTTGAGAAGCCTGCCAGGTGGCGCAAGAAGGTTGATGGAAAGTTTGAGGTTCGTTCCCTCTTCCTTTCTTCGATATTCCTCTGTTTCAGCTCCTTCCAGAGATGTACGACCTCTACATGTCGTATGGAGCGGAACTGAATGTGTTGCCTTTCTGCACGCAATTTATTCCTCTCGAAATCACCGAAGCCCCTAAATACAAGAGTATCATCTACCACCCGTCCATCCTCCCCAAACACAGGTTTTCCCTCTTAATTCCACTGAAAGGGCTTTTCAAGGGGAGCGTCGGCCATCAACTGGACTCTGATCGAAGGAGACGAGGAGGCCGGTCTGTCCATCTTCTGGGCCAACGATGGACTCGACACCGGACCGCTGATCCTTCAGAAGAAGTGCAAGTAAGTCCCAAGGGGATTCAACGGCTACGGTATTCAGGGTGGAGGAGAACGATACACTGAACACGCTCTACAAGCGGTTCCTCTACCCGGCTGGAGTGGATGCCATGGCCGAGGCGGTGGAGATGATTGCAAACGGCACAGCTCCGCGGATCGTTCAGCCGGAGGAGGGGGCCTCCTATGAGCCATACATCACCACCAAACCAGAGCTAGCAGAGCTGGATTGGAAGAAGACGCAGCAGCAGATGCACAACTTCATCCGAGGAAATGATAAGGTATAGTCTTCGCCAATCCTACTTTCCTTAAGCGACATTGAAATTTTGGGATACAGTAACCATGAGCGTCGCAAATGAAATAGTGTGGTTTTCCAACCCAGTTATGAAAGGAAACCTGCCAGGGGACTCGAACCCGCGACCAACAAAAGTAAGACGATCTGAAGACTAACGCTCTAACCACTCGGCCACGGTTGCACTAGAGCAGGACTGTGCGACAGTGCAGCTGCTATAAAAGGAAAACTGCGGGTGCAGGTTTGCGCGAGGATGAACTGCTGCTCAGAGCTAGCCCGCTTTCTCGAAATACACTGCTCAGCTAGCGTTTTGGACAATCCTGGGTGCGAGCCACTGACTCATGGGCGGAAGGAAAAGCTGCTGAGGGCTGGCCCGCTATCCAGTTGACGTTGTTGGCCGTTCCGGCCCATGCTAACCCACGATTATTCCGTACAGACAGACAACCACTATCCTTTGATGTTTATTCGGTAAAACAACAATGTACAATAATTATAGTACGAGGAATAGAGGGTGGGGGTACAATTCAAAGGGAATGGCTCCGATCATTGAACAAAACAACGATTTTGTGATTTCTTCGTTGAAAGTGGCACAGAATTCAAACTGCGCATTTTTTAATAATTTTAGAATGACAATTGTTTACAGAAAATGCTGAATCGGGTCGAGTCGGACCGGGTCTATTATTATCTTGCAAAAACGACGGGTAGCATCGACCGATTCAAATTTCATTATAACTTTTGTTTAATTTTACAGCGAAATTAAGTTGCCATAGCCGCAGAACTTTCCCTCATCGGCTGAATACACCAATTTTAATCATTTTCCGAGTTAACCAAGATACACAAAATGAATAAAATAGCAAAGTAAAATTGCAAAGCGGGTTCAGGTGCCTGGTGCGTGGTCTGTGATGAATGGAGAGAAGGTGACCTTCTTCGACAGCACCCTCTGGAAGAAGGCCACTCCGCCTTTTGGCCGCGAGGTCGAGGTCTCCGAGATCCCCGGTGGAAAGGTCATCGCCCACGAAGGAGGACTTCTCCTGCCAGCCGCCGACGGCAAATACGTTTGTGCTTCTGGTTATCTTGCAAAAGGACGAATTTAGGTGAATGTGCAAACCGTGAAGGTTGGATCGAAGACCATACCGGCCAACAAGTTCGGTCTGGTTGAGGAGAAGGGAGAGGCCCTGGTTCTGAGCGAAGAGGAGAAGAAGGTCGTGGATCAAGTCAAGGTAAACTTTGTTTTTACCGAAATACAAACCGTTTCAGGGGATCTGGAAGGCCATCCTGAAGATAGAAGTGGACGACGAAACAGACTTTTTCGAGTCAGGAGCTTCTTCCGCTGACGTCACTCGCATGGTGGAGGAGATTAAATTCAACACGAAGGTTGAACTGGAGAACACAGATGTAGGTCGCCAGGAATGATTAGGACTAAGGGCTGGTTCAGATCTACATGGCTCCCAAGTTCGCAGAGACGTGTGCTATTGTTGTGAAGAAGATGCGAGGAGGAGACGCCCTGACGGTCAGTTACGACCCAGTGATCATGGAGGTCAACGGAATGGAGCTCAAGTTCCCCCACGAGATGTTCGTCAATGGAGAGTTCGTCCCAGCCTCCAATGGAAAGTACGTTTCCTTATTTTAAATGATGGGAACATTCCCTTTCTAGGACAATTGAGACCATCAATCCGTTCACGGAGAAGCCGATCTGCACTGTGCCAAGGGCTACGGTAGAGGATGTGGACAGGGCGGTGGCAGTGGCCAAGGAAGCCTTCGAGAAGGGCGAGTGGCGCAAGATGTCCGCCCGCGAACGCGGAAAACGAATGCTAAAGCTGGCTGACCTCATGGAGCAACACAAGGAAGAATTGGCCACTCTTGAATCCCTCGACGCCGGAGCCGTCTACACTTTGGCGCTGAAGACACACGTGGGAATGTCGATCGAGTCCTGGAGGTACTTTGCTGGCTGGTGCGATAAGATCCAGGTAACTTTGTTGGTTACCTTTTGAATTGTGTGTTTAAGGGCACAACTATCCCAATCTCGGACGCCCGCCCCAACCGCAACCTGTGCATAACCAAGCGAGAGCCAGTTGGAGTTGTGGGACTGATCACTCCCTGGAACTACCCCCTTATGATGCTCAGCTGGAAGATGGCCGCCTGCCTGGCCGCTGGAAACACCGTGGTTCACAAACCAGCCGAGGTTCTTCAAAATGACGGGGTTTCGATATAATTGAATATTGTAGGTCACTCCTCTGACGGCTCTCAAGTTCGCCGAACTGTCGGTGATGGCTGGAATCCCCAAGGGAGTGATCAACGTCGTGACGGGAAGCGGCAGTGTGGCTGGACAGGCCATCGTCAATCACAAGGACGTGAGGAAGGTCGCCTTCACCGGGTCCACCAACATCGGAGCACTGGTTATGGAGACGTAAGCCTCTTCAGAAGAAGGGCTCACTTGAGATATTCAGATGTGCGAGGTCGAATCTGAAGGAGGTGTCGCTGGAGCTGGGAGGAAAGTCGCCGCTGATCGTTTTCGCAGACGCTGACATGGACAAGGCTGTGAAGCAGACCTGCAATGCCGTCTTCTTCAACAAGGGAGAGAACTGCATAGCCGCCGGACGAATCTTCCTGGCAAAGTCGATTCACGACGATTTCTTGAAGAAATTGGTGGCCGAGGCTAAGAAGGTAAGGCTAATTGGCCTTGGTTAATGTGTGTATTAATCCAGCACACAATCGGAGACCCGCTCGACAGGAGTACCTCCCACGGTCCTCAGAACCACAAGGCTCATTTGGACAAGTTGGTGGAGTTTGTGAAGAAGGCGGTTGAGGGCGGAGCGAAGGTGGCAAGAGCTGGAAATGGGTAAAGACGGGTGCTTCAGGTGGAATTGGGAGGAGACCGTATGGACAGACAGGGACTCTTCTTCCCTCCCACGATTATTTCAAACGTCGATGATGACAACTACGCCGCCAAGGAGGAGTCGTTTGGACCCATCATGTGCGTCAGCTCCTTCGACGACGACGACATTGATGGTGTTATCAGACGGGCGAATGACACCGAGTACGGACTGGCTGGTGGAGTCTTCTCCCAGGTTGGAGGTGTTTTCTTTGACATATCGATGGTATTTTCAGGATGTGTCGAAATGCTTGCGCGTGTCGCACGACCTGCACGCCGGAACGGTGTTCGTGAACACCTACCAGAAGACTGATGTTGCTGCTCCTTTTGGTGGATTCAACCAGTCTGGATTCGGAAAGGACCTCGGTTTGTTGAGAGAGAGAGGACGGTCATACTAGTAAATGTTTCAGGCCAGGAGGTTCTAAACGAGTACCTTGTGACGAAGACGGTCACCTTCGAGTATTGAGGGGATACCGTACTTTTCTGCAATTTACACTTAGCATTGGGTTGTGAATACCTGTGATAATAAATTTATTTATTATGAAGCCCTTGTTTGTGCATTAGGTTGCCCCACTGTTATCATTCCCTCGTCTTCTCCAGCCCAGTCTGTCTCTCTTCTAGAGTAAGATGCGCAAGGGACTGCAGGTACTGTACCTGCACGGTCTGGGCTCCTCCATCAACAACAGAACGGGTACGGCCCTCGCCGAGCACTTTCGTTACAAACCGAACTACTTCGAACGTTTCGTCTACAGTAACCCAGGCTCTGAGGAGAAGCCCTGGCGGATCACCGAGTGGCTCAGCGACGTCGAGGTCTTTCTGTTGTAATCCTAGAATTACCCCTTTTAGACACGAATCAGAGGTCATGGAGACTGGGTCCTTGTGGCGACGAGTGCAGGGGCCCATTGTGCTCTGAATGCGGCTGTCCGCCACCCGGAGAATGTTAAAGGACTGTACCTCTTCTGTCCTGGATTCTCCCTCGATTTGTCCTACGTTGAGAACCTCGCCCCGGGAGCTGTGGAGATGCTTCGGAAGGGGAAAAGTCTGATGCACCCTGCCTCTAGGAATGGCTATCCCGCACTAGTCGATTTCCAGTCCTTCCAGGAATTCCTCAAGGCAACACTGGCATTTTCTAACTTCAGATGGAACCGTTTCAGACCTGTGTGAGCAACGAAACCAACCCGGAAATCCCAATCCACTGCCCCGTGCAGATCGTTCATGGAACGGAGGATGAGGTTCGCTCTGATCCCAATTTTCATTGTTTCATTTTAAGACTGTTCCTTTTCAAAACTCGGTTCTTTTGACCAGTCGGCTGGCTTCTAAAGACGTGGATCTGACCCTGATTGAGGGAGGGACGCACTACCTAGAGGTAGGCAGGCAGTCTACCTCTCAGAGCCAGTTCCCTTTAGGTCGACGAGAAGATGGCAGCTAAGGTCGGAGACTTTGTCCAGAAGATCGGCAGCCAACTGGCCAAGTTGTAGGCACGCCTGTTCTTCAATCTCCGGGATTCTCTCGGTGGCGGTGTAAATAAATGAACTTATAAATATTTTATCTTTCACATCTACAGTAGAAGTATTTCTCCTAAGAAAAGGCTGCCTGTATCTTTTGGTCGATGGAATTCCTTATTGAGTAGAGATACGTCACGAAAGTTACATGGTGTCGCGCCTACAAACCAAGATCAATCCACCCGTTCCTATGGCCTAACCTGACTGAAATCGTTCCCTTCGAATGCTTCTCCCAAGGCAGCCATTCGCCCGTCGATCTCCTTCTGAACCTTCTTCCGTTCCTTCTGCAATTCGTTCTCCGTCCCCAGAGCCGCCACGTGTTCATTCCACTCCATCATTTCCAACAGAGTCTCAGGGTCCAAATCATCTATAGTCGGATTAGAGGGTTCAGTCTGTGTAGGTCAAACCTTGGGTTTCGGTGTCTCCCTGGAGGGAAAGGAGGTAGTTGGCTCTGGCAAGAGGGTCAGACAATGTCTTGTAGACCTCGTTCAGCCGTCGTGAGTGCTCTTCGGAAAGTTCTCTTTCTTTGGTAGACGACTGGGCGAACTTGTCCGGGTGCAGGAGGAATTGCAGGTCGCGGAATCTGGAACAATCAATCTTATTTAGTATTGACACGTTTGCAGTCTTTCATTTAACTCCCATTTTCTTGAATTTTGTGGCCTATATTCCAAATATCTCTCGGTGGCTCACCTACTTCTTCTTCAGTTCGTTGTCGTCGACTCCAAAGGTTTGCGGCAGTCCGATGTAGGCGAAGAGACTGTCCTTCGACGGGGGCTGGATTGCATTGCCTGAGACTGAGTATCACAACCTGCTCTTAAACACTCACATCCACTGCAGAAATGACCACCTTCGACCTCAACGGAACATTTCCAGCACTTTTGCTGTGAGAATTTTCTGCTGGAAAAGGGACTGAAGCCCAAACGAAGGCCTCTGACAACCGGATGTCCGAACCGACTCAGTAATTTCATCTACCATTAGATTACAGGCCACCACCTAGATTTGGAAAAGTAAACCCAATGGAAGACCGTGGAAGAAGAAGGCTAAAATTCGGGAAAACGTTCATTATCAAACATAACGATATCGCAACGTTGAGATGCAGTGAAACTCGAAGAAGTGGGGCGACGGAATGGGATTACTTCTTGGCGTAGTCGACCTTCATCAGCTGGTCGGGTCCGATTTTGAAGTTGTTGAGGGCGGCACGGGCGGGGGTGGCCTGGTCCTCGCTGTCGAACTCCACGAAGGCGATGCCCTGGCGGTTAGGCACCAGACGGATATCACGCAAACCAGTGAACCTGGAATATTCCGGTTTTAAAGGAGACAGGAGATGCTAAGAAAATGGAAAAGAGCGAAACTGACGAGCTGAAAAGAATCTGGAGCATGTCGGTGGTAAAGTCCTCGGGGAGGTTGGTGCAGAAGAGGATCTTGTTGGGAGGAGCCGGTCCTTCGGAAGACTTCTCCGATGCACGCGCCTTCTTCTTCTTCTGGGTTCTGATGGGGGCCTTTGCCCGCTCCACGAAGGTTCCCTTGGCTTTGGAGATAACGTCAGAGTCCTCGCGAGAGAATTGGATGCGCTGAAAATGGTATTATTTTTGAGGAGGCATGTATGCGAATCCCCAAACTGTCGCAATAATGATAAAGAAAACGTGACAGGATGCGTCGCGTATGTTAAACTTGGTGTTGTCATTTCTGGATGTTCGCAGAATAGCCGTTTAATGTAAACATTCACTAAGCAGAACACACCATGGGTTTGTCGTAGAAGGGGAATCCCTGCATGGCCCTCAGGGCATTCGAAGCGGAGGCCACCTAAATACAAAAGTTACATGGACACAACCAACAACCTACCTCCTTGAAAATGACGTGGGCCTGGCCTCGCATCTTGAGCGTTTTGAAGGCCATGATGCCGACGATCTCTCCGAACTGCGTGAAAATGGCGTGGAGGGCCTTCTTCAGCTCTAGAACACGTAATTTATCCGGAATGGAGCTAAACTAACCTTCTTTCTTCACCTTCTCGTTGAGGTTGTTGATGTAAATGGTATGGTTCGGCTTGATATCCATCTAAATCAAAGAAATAAAGAATATCAATAGAATATCAGTAAAAAGAGGTGGTCATAACCACAATATAGGGAGAAAAGGGGAATCGAAACGATTTATTGCTATGAGGAGTGAGCAATCAATAATCTTCGACTTTCTGGGGCATCACAGAATTACGGGAAAGGCCGTAGAACTTGGGAGGGTTGTAGCGCTGAGAAGTAAACTCCCAGCCGACGTGCTTCGCACAAAAGCCACATACGATTATTTGCCATTTGTACCTGAAAAAAGCAAATACGCATAATCTGAATATGGGGAGATTGCCCTGCTTTCGGTGGGAAAGATCGATAATTAACCTGACAATCGGCTGACCCGCGTTTTACATAATAGAACTTTAGGATCGGATACCATTAATTTTATAGGCAGCATAACTCACCCGGGATACCAGGTGTACTTGAAGATAGGGACGCCTTGCGGTAGGACACGATCGGCCTCACTGACGGTCAACGTCTCGTGTACAAAACCATCTGAAAAGAGAAAATAACCGAACAAGCGATAAAACTCACAGTTGTTAACAAAATGGGAGCTAGTGCTCTCCGTACTCATATTTACAACTTTGTCCATGCTTGAGATCTGCGATTTACAATTGGAGCACACCAGAGATGTCAGCTGAAAGATGCGGTGTGGTTACTGTAAAGGGACCAGGATACTTTCTTGACCGTCTGCAGAAGGAGAGCGATCCTAGAGTCGGTGGAACCCTCTGCCAGGAATTTGTACTTACTCTCCATGTCCACGGGTACGTTGATAGCTGCCCAGTAGCTGAAGCACTCGGGTCCCTGACGAAGAGGCTTATGGAAGAAAGTCAATGTCCCACCTGGCTTCTATTTAGAGCAATTATCTCTTCCTGGAACCACATACGCAGCCAATCCACCAACAAATCCATGTTCTTTTCCTATAAAAATACAGCATTGACTGATCATTGTATAAATTACCAGAGCGCAAGAGAGAGCGGCGATCTTCGAATGGGGAGAACAGGCCACGGCCATCTTCAGCTTCTGAAGAGGGGAATTCATCGAGTCAAAGGGGACACCCACATGAGCCTCGGGGTGTTTTAGAGCTGATTGCGGGCAAAATGCTGTAGAAAATGGAACAAATGTATATTCAGGAATCACGCGGATGGAGAACATTTGAACCCGAAAATAAGCGAAAGTCACGCCTAATCAGGAAATACGTACCCATTGATAGAGGAAATGGGGGTGAGGAAGCGACAGCGCTGCCTCCCCTTCATAACTGCTTTAATGCAGAGACCGTCATCTACGTAGCTCTGGACCACCATCAATGTTCCGATGGAGCCACGGTTCTCTTCGGGGTCCACAGGAGCCTAGAAACAAGATGAAATAACATCGTTCAGCCAACGTTGTCGAGGTTTTGCGGTCGACGGGGGAAACAGGTACGAACGGCAATGTAGATCTTTTGGTTGATCGCCATCCTCAAGGCGGCGCGATCTACGGGTCTTACGGTCTGAATAGGCATCACCTGGCCTGCAAAACACAAATTATTCGTGCAGTTAGGGGGCCAGACCTGGAAGAACCACCAAATTCATCAGCAGAGTAGGAACCTCCGATTCTTCGTTGCCCTCGAGCCAACAAGGACTGCTAATCTCGGGCGTGGCCACGCTGTCAGGGTTCTCATGGCGATATAAATAGCCGTGAGAGGACGTCGCCTGCAATTCAAGGAGTAAACAATCAGCTAACCGAAGGAAAACATACGCCATTTCCTACTAATAACAGTCTAAAACCAACCCTCGTATCGAAGGCAACAGGCTCTTCGTTTTCCCCAACGGATTCCTCCTCTGAATCCTCCAAGTCCTCTTCTTCTGCCTCCACATCCAGTTCCTTAAAATAAAATAAAAATTTAAATTTGTTTTAAACCACAAAACTCACCATTTCTATCGGAATATTCTCCATGGCGTCCTCGAATTGGTCCTCGTCCTCCTCGTCCTGTACACCGTCAAACTCGTCCATTTTTAGAATACCTAAAAATACATTAATTGGGGTCGAGGAAAAATATTTGAGACGAAGAAACAAGAAATTAGAAAAAGACGATTCGTGAAACACCGTTATCTAACGCGTTAGAAAGTGTGGCAACCACATGTTCGGTTGGTTATATGAAATTGACACAAACATCGAGTCAAAAGCGCTCATTAAGAATTTTCTAGCAACCGGGCAAATCTATAAACATTTCTGCAGGCAGCCGTGGCAAGCTTACCATGCAATTAGCGCCTCAATCGCGGTGATAACCACAAAACACCAATTCTGTTTATTCTTGCACACCACCGACGCTTTGCGACTTCAAACTCGCAGCACAGTAGATTCACTGCATATTAAAATAAGATAATATTACCCAAACTAGAATAAAGTTATCTAAAATAGTAGAAAAATAAAACCAATTTAACGAATTCGAATAAAATATCCTGGCAGATTGCCAGGACGCCTTCTATGCGAGACCAATAATAATTTTGCAATGGGGCGCGATATTTCCGTGCGCCGGTCGGCCTCCTCGGGTAGGCAGCCGTCTGGCTCTTTCTTTCGGCTTCTTTCGTAACTCGGCCGCTTACTTTCGTTGCATGCTGCGTGCCAACCGGTGCCCCTGGTCCATTGCATGTCTCCCCTATAACTTTTTGGTTCCCGGTTCAATATCGCTGGATTCCGTCAATTTCGTTCTAGTGCTTGATACTTTGCCTGCCGTAGTTCGTGGTGGTTCTTGTCCGTAGCTTCTTTCTTTGGAGAAGAGGGCATTCATGGGAAACGCCGAATCCACAAAAGCCGAGAGGAAAACCAGCAAAGGCACTAATCCAAAGGTAATCCGTGGTTGTTAATGTTTTCGTTGCGTGGGTGCAATTTCTATATTGCCTCTCTGATGTATCTCGTTTATAACCATAATAAAAATTTGTTTTAGAGCAAGAAAAAAGTAGAACACAGTGATCTCAAATCTAAAGAAAACGGGATAAACGGAAAGGGTAGCGGAATGCCGTATCACTCGCATCCAGTCACCCAAGACTACCGCATCAGCAGAGTAGTGGGTGCTTTTTCATTTCACCATTTTTTTCTCTCTTCAGGTCCTAGGCGTAGGAATCAATGGAAAAGTCGTGGAATGCGAGAATCGCGTAACTGGGGAGAAGTTTGCCCTGAAAGTGCTTCGTGATGTGCCCAAAGCCAGGAGAGAGGTAAGTCACCCAGCTGTCTTCAGTTGAATAGGTTTAGGTTGATTTGCATTGTGCGGCTAGCGCTCATCCTAACATAGTGAGGATCGTCGACGTCTACGAGAACGCTTACAACGAAGTGCAATGTCTCCTGGTGGTCATGGAGAGCATGAAGGGCGGCGAACTCTTCAATCGCATTCAGGTGGTTCCTCTCCTCTAAAAGTAATCGAAGATCTTCAGGAGCGTGGTCAGAAGGCCTTCACCGAGAGGGAGGCGGCTGGGATTATGTACGACATTTGTTCCGCCGTTGCTCATCTCCACCGAATGAACATAGCCCACAGGGATATCAAACCGGAAAATCTTCTGTATTCGTAAGTAGCTTACTGTCATTTAGATATGGGCTAATTCAGGGATCCCTCCCCGAATACCAGGCTGAAACTCACCGATTTCGGATTTGCGAAGCGGACGGACGAATCCGAGCCACAGGGACTGGCCACTGCCTGCTTCACGCCCTATTACTGTGCTCCGGAGGTGGGATTGAATTTCTTGTGCTTCCAAAGGTTACTTTGAATTGCCTTCCTTGGTACTTACGTCAATAATGACTCCGATGACGTCATTGTTATTTTCTTTCCAAAATCTTTTTAAACGATAGTCTTAGTTTTTTCCGTTTACGCTTGGACGTTTAGCCGCGTCGCGGGTATTTCTTTAACGAATAGAAATTCTCTGTCCGAAGTCGTGATAAATCCTACTTCAATTGTGTCGCCGAATGATATCCATTGTTGCGGTTGAGTCAGGGAAAAATTGTTGATGGGCTGAAATTGTGGTTATTCAAATACACATTTAAGGTTCTTGGCTCGGAGAAGTACGACAAATCGTGTGATCTGTGGTCGGTGGGCGTAGTGATGTACATTTTGTAGGTTTCATTCCTCCCCTATGTATCGTGCATTCAGGCTCTGTGGATATCCACCCTTCTTCTCTCAGAATGGAATGCCCATGAGCCCTGGAATGAAGGTGGTCTTCTACTGTATCCTTCTATTCAGTTGTCGTTTTCAGGCCAAGATTAAGTCCGGCCAGTACACTTTTCCCTCTCCCGAATGGGACTGTGTTTCCGAAGCAGCCAAGGACCTCATAAAGCGGCTGCTGAAGACGGACCCCGCCGAGCGATTCACGATTGAACAGACGATGGGTCACAAGTGGATCACCCACTACAACAAGGTTCGTGGCGGGACCCCGTCTGCCTAATCTCGGTGTCCGTGTTCTTATTCGTACTTGTAGGTGCCTGACACGCCCCTTTTCACTAGTTCTGTGTTGCATGATCAGCGGGCGCAATGGGGAGAGATGCAGGTTCGCTTTTCTTAGCTTTTGCCTTTTGCCTTTTGCCCGATCCAAATTCTTGATTCTTCAGGATGAAATCGAGAAGACGCTGGCTTCGATGCGTGTGGGCACCGAGAATCTGCAAATCAAGAGTCTGGCCGAGTCGAACAATAAGCTGCTGGCGAAGCGAAAACAACGCGCGGAGGAGACGATCGCCGAGGCGGAGGTGGAGAGGGACAACTAGTGTCCGATGGAGGAGGCCATCTCAGGCCACACAGCAATATTTAGTGGAATACGTGTAAATATCGCAGAATTCTGGCTCATGGTGTTCATTCCAGTAGCATTTTTATTTTACCTCCCACTAGTACGTTTTAGAGAACTCGGTCCGGAATTATTGTGGTCTCCCGTCTTTGCTCCTTTGTGCCTATCCTAGTATTTTGTATAGTTGTCATATTTGAAGTTTGGTTAATACATACTATTTATATACCCTCCTCACAAATAATTGTTTATTGGGATGAACTCTCAAGTGGGCAGGAGACGTGGGTGTTGGTGTAAAACCGATTATCGGCTGGCGGAGACGAAATCGAAGAAAACCAGATATCTCTGAATATAATGTTTCTAAAATGCACAACATTTACCATTTGGTGGCAACATTAGTTACAACTAAACAACTTCAGGAGTAAAGAATGTACATCTGGAGTCAGCAATTGCTTAAGTGTGGCCGTTCTCGGTGCAATGTCTTCTTTCTGTACACAGACTTCTGGGAATATATGACGTTATTGAGATAGAGTGAGGGTCACACGAGAGAGACATCGGGGAGTCAATATTTCATTTGTTTTCCTCGTGTTTTGAGTATTCTAAGGGTAGATTTGGAAGCAAATGAAGGATTATCAATTGATACTCCTCCATTGCCGCATTCCCATATCCTCTGCCATCCTCCAGTATTCCGTCACTTCCCATGTCACATACGCATCGACTGCAAAAATACGCCCTTTGGAGGCAGTTGTTTGTCTACTAGTGGTATACTGTATATTCACTTATTAGAATCGCCAAGCAGAACATCATTCCCAAATTAGCGCAACACCCCGTTTAGTGGGAACTGGGTTTTGCCAAGGCTATGCAATATGTTCTCCATTCCGAATGCTTTGTTTGTTTCTGTGTAGACGTCCGACGACTACGCTTTCACGGGAATTAGCGTCGCTCGGCTGGCGCTACAAAGCGCGACGTGGGAGGATCGGCTGGTAATTGCGTCCATCGGTCTCTCTCGGATCGCCCGTTAATTCGAGTGCATTTACATAGAAAACTCCCCCTCGACCCATCCTTCCTCCGCTTATTCATCCAAATGCGATGCGCCTTTATGAGAAGAGGGGCGGACGGAGAAAGACGAGCCAAAGGTCGTTTTGTCATCCACACCTCGGTCTCCCGGGGCCATCCATCTTCCAATTCACTCTTCTTCATTCTCCTCCCTTTCACAGCATTTCCCCATCGAATTCAATGATCTAAAACAACAGACATGTATCTTTTCGACCGAAATATCCTCTCAGATGTTTTAAGCTCTCGAGTGATTTTGGCTCCGTTCAAGTACGTTTCCTGTTTTGCATTCCTCCATTCGGTCGCGTTCTCGTGTCGTCTGGAAACGTCATTTACCACACGCCAGCAACTTTAATGAAGTCATTTGGTGCCCGTTGAGGTTGCATTCGGAAGCGACATTCCGCAGCCGCTTTCGCCAATTTACGTTTTCCGAAAGAAATACTTAAAATAGAAGCATTCAGTATGGATATAATTTCCGTTTCAAAAACACTGGAGGATTACGGTGAGCCTGATTTGCGTTGTGCAAACACCACTGTTTTCCCATCTTCCCATTCATTACTTGAAAAATAAGATTTCTGGATTTAGAACCCCTCACAGCATAGTCCCCTACCATTGTCCCAGTGTTCCCTTGGAACGTTCCGGAACGGACGAGTTGTCCCTTTGCGTTCAGCATTCTGAGGCGCTTCTTTCTTATCTTTTGAAGAACAGGTCTGGCCAAGGAGGAAATCTCATTTGCCGTGCGTTCAACATTCATTCCTTTTGCTATTCTCCTCGTGCCAGGCGATTGCGTGCTAAGCACCCACCGGAGATTGCGTTTTGAGGGGATGCCTTCTTAGCCTCGATTAATTCCGCCCTCGGAGGACATTCCTGGCAGCCTCACCTTCCTCAACCGACCATTTATCCACCCAATGATATTATAGTGTAGTGCAAGACATTAATACACGTCGGCGGAAAATTTAATCCACTTAGAGAACGGGCGTCAGCTATGCGCCCGAGGCTGTTGGCGCAATCACATTATCCAGAAATTACGTCTGGCGATCCATTATTTCCGCACTCACAACAATCAACACTAGCCATTTGCGTCACTTAATGAAGGAGAACCAGCATTCCATTTAACGTAGCCATGAGTGCCCAGAGTAGCCGAATTTATAGCAAATGTCGGTCGAACTGCGGTCTTACATTGCAGAAAAATTTATGATTGTTCCACACCCCACTCGCCCCAAATCGTAAGATGTGATGGTCCATGACTTTCTTTATTGAGACACAAGGCAAGGAGGGGCACAAATCTTACAATAGTGGCAGCACCGACTGTTTGAGAACTGAAGGTGTTTAGAAGCACTTGCGGTGGACAATGGAGGGTCCAGACTCGTCGTACTCCTGCTTGGAGATCCACATCTGCTGGAAGGTGGAGAGGGAAGCCAAGATGGATCCTCCGATCCAGACGGAGTACTTGCGCTCAGGGGGAGCGATGATCTTGATCTTCATGGTGCTAAAAATAATGTCTATAGAAGTTCAAGGTAAGGCTAACCTGGGGGCCAGGGCAGTGATCTCCTTCTGCATACGGTCGGCGATTCCAGGGTACATGGTGGTTCCTCCGGAGAGAACGGTGTTGGCGTACAGATCCTTACGGATGTCGATGTCACACTTCATGATGGAGTTGTAGGTAGACTCGTGAATACCAGCAGATTCCATACCCAAGAAGGAAGGCTAAAAAAATAATTATACAGGAATTTTCGGCTGTAATGGTTAGTATACAAGCAATAAACCACACCTGGAAGAGGGCCTCGGGGCAACGGAAGCGCTCGTTTCCGACGGTGATGACCTGTCCATCAGGAAGCTCGTAGCTCTTCTCCAGGGAGCTGGAGGAAGCAGCGGTAGCCATCTCCTGCTCGAAGTCGAGGGCGACGTAGCACAGCTTCTCCTTGATGTCACGAACGATCTCACGCTCGGCTTAATTTTCCTCATAACATATTTCACTAGAAGGAACATACCGGTGGTGGTGAAGGAGTAACCACGCTCAGTGAGGATCTTCATGAGGTAGTCAGTAAGGTCACGGCCAGCCAGATCGAGACGGAGGATGGCGTGGGGAAGAGCGTAACCCTCGTAGATGGGTACGGTGTGGGTGACACCATCTCCAGAGTCCAGAACGACTCCGGTGGTACGTCCAGAAGCGTACAGGGAAAGGACGGCCTGGATGGCGACGTACATGGCCGGGGCGTTGAAAGTCTCGAACATGATCTGAAATTAAATTTAGAGTCAGTTAAGAAATACGATACCTGGGTCATCTTCTCACGGTTAGCCTTGGGGTTGAGGGGAGCCTCAGTCAGGAGAACCGGGTGTTCCTCGGGGGCAACACGAAGCTCGTTGTAGAAGGTGTGGTGCCAGATCTTCTCCATATCGTCCCAGTTGGTGACGATTCCATGCTCAATGGGGTACTTCAGAGTCAGGATACCTGAGACATTAATGTCATTATCACGGGTTGAAGTCGCTACCTCTCTTAGACTGAGCCTCGTCTCCGACGTACGAGTCCTTCTGTCCCATACCGACCATCACACCCTGGTGACGAGGGCGTCCAACGATGGAGGGAAAGACGGCGCGAGGGGCATCGTCTCCGGCGAATCCGGCCTTGCACATTCCAGATCCATTGTCAACAACAAGAGCAGCAACCTCGTCGTCGCACATCTTGGACTTGCTGAAATTGGTAAGATGGATAATGAAATAGATGTTTATACGAAGACAAGAATAGACGATATGAGAACGGGTGCACACGGGATATTATATAGGCACAAACATACTCAATGAGCGTTCCAGGAAGAGGGGGAGTTTATTTCAGCTGGTGGGAGGATCGACTTGGGCAGTGTAAACGTGGGTGGATCGGCGCTGCCTGTTGCTCAATGGGAAGCAAATCGCGCGCGATTATCACACAACAGAGCAACAACCTTCATAAGCACAACTAAGCCGAAATTTAAGATAAACGCATGATGCACCTAAGTCTCTAAAGTAACAAGATAGAAAAAAGCGAATTCTCAGATTGAACCAACAACAAAAGGGAAACCAATAGAATGACAAAAACCGAACATGGAGAAAACCCGAACGTGCGAATTCCCCCGTCAATTCCCGCCTTTGTAAACAGCGGACAAACTGGCCTACTCAATTATCTTGTACAATACACATATTAAAGCCTTTTACTGTTTCTATTAAACATTTACTTACAACATTATGTAGTGTAAACATATTAACACAATAATAAAACGTACTAAAGTCAGTTGTATTAAATTTTACCGTTTTTAGTGTGTCCGGCGTTTACAACCTATCTAAGGATTACGGTAAACCGCGTAGTTTGAACTTGGATTTTTAACAAGCAATGTAAAAGATTACAAGGATAATTTCTATAGAGATTATATGTTCTGTTGAGCAGTGTATTTTGGAAACTACTTTTAATGACAAATTTCTGGCATATTGTGGAATTCTGTGTTGTCGCCAAGCATTGGAATCCAAGGAAACGCCAAGGCCGCTCCGTGAATGCCGTCTGATGATCCTTACTTGCTCACAGACAGGAATCGTTCAGTGTCAAGACACCACGGAGCTTTCATCTTGCGTGTAAACACCTTAATCTTCTTGTGACCTTCAATTCATAAGGCAAGAATGCACTGAAAGCACCTTAGGTGCATGGTCTCTCTCTCTCTCTCTCTCTCTCTCTCTCTCCATACTCTGAAAGCATCTTGTTAACCTTGCTTAACAAATACATCTGACATGTCTACGGTATGAAGTAGTATAAAGATTTACGCCAACAAACGAAAAGTGACAGTCTTAAAACCGGATTCCTATTGTCAGAAGCATTGGCCTTTTGTGAAGTATTTACTCATTGGGGAACTGAAAACAAACGCTCAAGGAT
>JAJQXH010000023.1:2922500-3020000 GCA_022343465.1 Oscheius sp. G VE-2021
GTGACCTTCTGGGAGAAGAGGCCCAGCCGGAGACGGTGGAGGCTTGGATAGAAATGATGCGTTATCTGGGAAGGAAACTGCTCGACGGACACGAATATGCACGGATGATAGCCAAGCACAAGATTAGCATCAACAGGAACGACCACCACCTCTTTCTCATGCTCTAGGGTTTCAAGAGATCTCGACGAGTACATTCCACCATCATAAACTTCTATTTTCCTAAGTTTTCTTTTTGAAACAATTGATGGATGTCGTTGGATGGTTGTTGGCTCGACGTTGCAGTTTGTAATATAGATGCAATTTGTAATATAGACATGTTTGTTTAAAACGGGTCAGATGAAATATCTTGCAGACAATTTAGATGTGGTTACTGTCATAGAAAAAAAGACATTTATTTCTCTCTCTCTCTCTCTCTCTCTCTCTCTCACACACACACACACACGTGCCTGATCCTTTGCAAATACGACCCGAGTGAACAAAGTAGGCGAAAAGCCATTACATGCGATAGAAAGTGCCCGACTTGTACTTAGTAGCCAAGCCGAGTGGGGGCACAAGTGAGAGTGGAGTTAATCTTTTCCTGAGGCAGAAAAGAAGGAGCAGGGCGAGGAGGAGAGTAGCCACGTGGTAGCCCATGATGTAGCCGTAGCCAGTTTTCTCAAACAGGGAACTGAAGTTCAATTGTTTTGGAACGAAGGGGAACTTACGAGAATACTATGGGGACGATGAATTGAGACATACTGCCTGTGAAGGCAAAAAGACCCTGCACCAGACCCTGAAATAACTTTTTTGTGGGCAAAGAAGTGTGCACCTGTTTCCGTGGTCCAACTATTTCCGAGAGCAACGTGTTGCAGGGGGCTGAGACAAATGGATAAGCAAATCCCATAATAGAGGAGCCAGCTACCAAATACAAGTACAGGGGCACCCTTAAATCTTTCCCTTGCTGTAGTATAAGTTGTGAAATTTGGCGAAAATTTTTTTGAAAAACGGTACGCCTGTTATTTAAAATAACTTTTAACCCATTTTGTTCACACCAGTTATTAGCATTTCAAGCCTCTTTCCGGTGTTTGTGAAAGTTCGCACCTGGGTGTGTGGTCGCACCATTCGTAGTCCCAGGGACACCCGCCCGCATCAGCAGCTACCGTACCATTAACTGAAATAGACATGTTTTACTTTGACCTAAAGCTCCCACATATGGGCGGTCTGTCTAGGGGTCCGGAATAGAAAGGCCAAGGAAGGTGGATGGCATGGAAAAAGAGGAATCCGAAGAAACCAGTCATAATATGAAGTCTTCTATCCCATGTTCCTAGTCTACTGGTGGCAAAAATGATGTATCCAGCAGTGGAGCAGAGACAATTGATTATCTGAAGGATGCCGTTGTAGAGCACTGCCTCTTCACTGCTCCAATTGTACATGGCCATAGTGATGGGCGCAGCAAGGCCTTCCGTACTGCATATTCCACAAAATAAGAACCAATAGAAAAAGAGCAAAGCCACTGCCAATCTGTCGAAACGCGGAATCACCATGAATGGGTCTTCTTAACAGAGAAATCTGTATGCAGTCACAAAGTCTCTCTCTCTCTCTCTCTCTCTCTCTCTCTCTCTCTCTCTCTCTCTCTCAAAAGTGTACCTTTCTTTTCCTCTGCGGATATTATTCCAGCGTAATTTTCTACAAGAACACAGCTTGCAATAAATACAGCGTGGCAGCAGACCAGGAACCTAAAACAGATATTATTCTGATAAGAAAAATGTTGAATTTACATGAAAAATGCGGCTGACGTGTACATATTGAATACCAGAGGACCAACAGCGTAACCTTCAATACCAAAAGGCAGAAAACAGATCTTAAATAAAATGTACAATTAATTGCATAAAAGGTACCTGGAGTGCGGGACCTAGAGACAATCCGGCGGTGAATCCTGCGGTTCCTAGAGAGACCGCCCGAACTCTGTCTTTCTGAGTACTTGCAGTTGCAAGGAAGCCGCGAAGAATGCCCAACGTTCCTGAAAGGGAAATGAGAGAATGAAAGAACAGAGATACGCTGGCAAGGGGTCAGATCAACCATTTCTTCTGTTAATGTCCTTTTCTCTAACAAATATCATTTTTGGAGTACAGAAGAGTACAGCAAGAGTTGCGAAACATATAGTTTTCGTCGCAGTGCATGATCTACAAACGCCAAAAATGTGAAAGAGAAGAGAACTGTGTTTGGTTCAATACCTGCTCCAAAGCCAGTGAAGAATCGGGAAATTATCATAACCGTCGAAAGCATGGGAATTGGCACAATCGGGAGGAGTCCGTACAAAAGGTTTCCTAAATCTCCCCTTGAACTGTTCCTTAAGATAACTGTAACCTAGTCCAGCCAAGGCAAATCCGAGAGAGAGGGGTTTCTTCGTGGAAAGAGTCCTTTGATTCCAGTAGCCAAAGGCTGGGTTGGCCACGGCACATCCAAGGGAGCAGGCGGCTATGACCCATCCGAAGAGATCCATGGTGGCATTCGGATGGACACTGGAGATGTACTGCCAGGTGGAAGTGAAGAAGACGCTCATCTGGAGTCCTACCAGGAGCAGCATGGCCGCAGTCATCCAGATGGACGGCCATGGCGTCTGTCTTTCCAAGAGGCGGGCCCTGAATCTGGAGAATCGTCGGGAGGAAGAAGCACTCACACACTGCTCTTCTGCTCCATCGGGCACAGACTGGCCGTCGAGGGCGACCATCTGCATAAGCGCTCTTTTGCGGAGCACTCCGACCGATCAGTCTTCTTTTCGTGACGAGTTTTTGAAGATTAAACAGCCTGTTTGCTCTGGAAACCCAGTCTCTGTCTGTGCTACTTGGTCTTGATAAAGCAAATGAAAAGTTTCTTTTAAATGTTTACATAGCCCTTAATTATTATAATTTGGTCCCAGTTAATTTGCATAATCTTCTTTTCGAGGCATGGAAATGCAACTGCGGTTAAATATGGTCGTTTCCCCCAATCAAACGTTTTGAACAACGAAATTGCAATTCGTTTCTTAGGATGTGCTCTCTAAATAACCCAACAAAACTATTCCAAATAATGTAAATTGTTTATTCATTAACTGTTAATGACACACACTAAGTGTGATGACCCGAATGAGGCATAAAAACGAGAAGAGACATTACATGCGATAGAAAGTGCCCGACTTGTACTTAGTAGCCAAGCCGAGTGGGGGCACAAGTGAGAGTGGAGTTAATCTTTTCCTGAGGCAGAAAAGAAGGAGCAGGGCGAGGAGGAGAGTAGCCACGTGGTAGCCCATGATGTAGCCGTAGCCAGTTTTCTCAAACAGGGAACTGAAGTTCAATCGTTTTGGAACGAAGGGGAACTTACGAGAAGACTATGGGGACGATGAATTGAGACATACTGCCTGTGAAGGCAAAAAGACCCTGCACCAGACCCTGAAATAACTTTTTTGTGGGCAAAGAAGTGTGCACCTGTTTCCGTGGTCCAACTATTTCCGAGAGCAACGTGTTGCAGGGGGCTGAGACAAGAGGGAAGGCGAACCCCATGATGGCAGAGGCGGCGACCAAATACAAATACAACGGCACTCTAAGATAGATTATGTATAATTCAATCTTTGATTAATCTAGACTGTACGTAGATATGGTTTAGTGCAAATAGGGAAAAATGACAAAATTGACTTTAAAATAGCCTATCAGTTCAAACCAGTTATTAGCATTTCAAGCCTCTTTCCGGTGTTTGTGAAAGTTCGCACCTGGGTGTGTGGTCGCACCATTCGTAGTCCCAGGGACACCCGCCCGCATCAGCAGCTACCGTACCATTAACTGAAATAGACATGTTTTACTTTGACCTAAAGCTCCCACATATGGGCGGTCTGTCTAGGGGTCCGGAATAGAAAGGCCAAGGAAGGTGGATGGCATGGAAAAGGAGGAATCCAAGGAAGCCGACAGTGACATGGAGGCGGCGGTCCCATTTCCCAAGTCTGCTTGTGGCAAAGAGAATGTAGCCTGCAGTTGAACAGAGGCAGCTGATCATCTGAATGATGCCGTTGTAGAGCACTGCCTCTTCACTGCTCCAGTTGTACATGGCCATTGTGATGGGAGCAGCTAGGCCTTCCGTACTGGCGATCCCACAAAACAGGAACCAGTAGAAAAATAGCAATGACACTGCAAATCTGTCGAAGCGGGGAATCACCATGAATGGGTCTTCTGAAACTCAAACAATTGAATTGAAAATGGATATATTTGTTTGGAAGGCTGTAATGGCGGATACAACTACATGTCGCACATCTTTAAACGCAAGTTCAAGTGATTGGTACCTTTTAATATAAAAAAAATTGAGCACGATTGAAAAATTTTCTGTAATAAAAACTTCTTAAAGAAAATAAAAATGAAAATTTTCATTGAGATTAGTACCAAACATCCTTTTAAACATTGGGCACTCTGCGTGTGTGTGTGTGATGTTAGCAGCGTAACGTATTCTTGAAGAGAGAGAGCGGCCACCTCATTTCCAAGGAAGGAGACCGGTCAAACGGTGGAAAGGGCGCAAGTGCAAAAATTAGCATGAGCCTAAAAACTTCCATCCTTTATAACATTTGAGGGTTGTCCCGATGTTGGTTAGCAGCGTAACGTATTAAGCAAAAATATGGGCAGCACCATTTTTTAGGTAAAAGATCGGCCATGCGGTTGGAAAGTGAGGAAATTAGAATGAGCCTCAAAATTTCCATGGGGTACATTTGATAGTTCTGCTGCCGAAGGCCGCTCATTTAAGTGGCCGAAGGCCACTCAATCAAGCGGCCGAAGGCCGCCCATTCAAGTGGCCGAAGGCCACTCAATCAAGCGGCCGAAGGCCGCCTAATCAAGCGGCCAAAGGCCGCCCATTCAAGTGGCCGAAGGCCACTCAATCAAGCGGCCGAAGGCCGCCTAATCAAGCGGCCAAAGGCCGCCCATTCAAGTGGCCGAAGGCCACCCAATCAAGCGGCCGAAGGCCGCCCATTCAAGTGGCCGAAGGCCACCTAATCAAGCGGCCGAAGGCCGCCCAATAAAGCGGACAAAGGCCGCCCATCTTAGCGGCCAAAGGCCGCCCAATAAAGCGGCCGAAGGCCGCCCAACTAAGCGGCCAAAGGCCCCATCTTAGCGGCCGAAGGCCGCCCATTCAAGCGGCCGAAGGCCGCCCATTCAAGCGGCCAAAGTCCGCTTAATAAAGCGGCCGAAGGCCGCCCATCTACGCAGCGAAAGGGTTCAAAGGCGGCCGAAGGCCGCCTTCTCCCAGAAAGTAAAAACCCGCGTAGCGGGTTTTTAACTTTCTGGTCTAGAATACGCACTGGTGTCTCATTAACATTTTCACAACGACAAACCCTTTTTCTCGTCCGCTGAAATGATCCCCGCGTAGTCTTCCACGAGGACAAAACTGGCAATGAGCACAGCTATGCAACTGATGAAAAACCTAAACTACAATTAGAAATAGTATGTTAACAAATCTACATGAAAAAGGCAGCCGATGTGTACATGTTAAATACAAATGGGCCTACCGTGTAACCCTCGGGACCAAAAGGAAGAAAACATATCTGAAATCAAAGGGTTCTGAAGATAACAGAGTGAACCTGGAGGGCTGGGCCTAGGGACAACCCCGCAGTCAATCCAGCCGTTCCAAGAGATACCGCTCGAACACGGTCCTTTTGGGTACTGGCCGTTGCAATGAACCCGCGAAGGGTTCCCAAAGTTCCTGAAATGGGCAGGTAAGAGAGAATTAGAAAAGGGGACCCTATTCTTTATTTAGCCAATGTTAGTTTTCTATTTATCGTCATTGCAGTTGGAAACGGCAACAACTACATTGCTGGCCTTTGAGTTGTTGTTTGATGTGATAGGTGACAAAGCCCCGATCCACGGGGAACATTTAGATTTTTTTCAAAACCTGCTCCAAAGCCAGTGAAGAAACGTGAAACGAGCATCACAGCAGATGAAAATTGGAGTGGTACAATCGGGAGGAGTCCGTACAAAAGGTTTCCTAAATCTCCCCTTGAACTGTTCCTTAAGATAACTGTAACCTAGTCCAGCCAAGGCAAATCCGAGAGAGAGGGGTTTCTTCGTGGAAAGAGTCCTTTGATTCCAGTAGCCAAAGGCTGGGTTGGCCACGGCACATCCAAGGGAGCAGGCGGCTATGACCCATCCGAAGAGATCCATGGTGGCATTCGGATGGACACTGGAGATGTACTGCCAGGTGGAAGTGAAGAAGACGCTCATCTGGAGTCCTACCAGGAGCAGCATGGCCGCAGTCATCCAGATGGACGGCCATGGCGTCTGTCTTTCCAAGAGGCGGGCCCTGAATCTGGAGAATCGTCGGGAGGAAGAAGCACTCACACACTGCTCTTCTGCTCCATCGGGCACAGACTGGCCGTCGAGGGCGACCATCTGCATAAGCGCTCTTTTGCGGAGCACTCCGACCGATCAGTCTTCTTTTCGTGACGTTGCGAAAAGAACTCTAATGGCACACGAATCAATACAATCTCATTGTTTCAGTGTCTGTGTGAGGTCGTTGAAAATTTGGAGCTCTCTGACGTCATGGCATTCAAGTTACCTTCTGCGATTACTCCCCTTTACATCAGTATATATTGTAGGCGAAGAAATTTGGCCCTGCATATTCAAACAGCTGGTGTCACATGAGTTGAAAGAATTGTACTCAGAGAAGGAAAACCCAAGTGTGGTAACATATCTTGATGGGATTTGATATAAATAAAAAAGCAAAAGTGAGAGAGAGAGAGAGAGAGAGAGAGAGAGAGAGAGAGAGAGAGAGAGAGAGAGAAGAGAGAGAAAGTGTGCGTGTTCTCTAGTCGACACGTACCTCGTAACGGCTGTCATTTTATCATCTTAATTAATAAATTAGTTTCATATAACATCCAGTCTACAACAACATTCAGTTCCCAAATAATGCCTATTTTTATGCAGAAATGCCATCCGCTGTATTCCCAGCCACGAATATTGGCAATTCTATTTGTACAGATCATTCAGTCCACGTTCTGCTGAATTCGGCGTTTCCTTTGCGGCATTGATCCGCCGGCGTTCTCTGTGTGATAGTGTTGTACCGTGACTGGTTGTTGTAATGACCGCCATCCCTCTTTCGGCCGAAATAGATACGATCGTCCGATGGCATCGCAAAAGGAAGAAAGTGCGCAGCACAAACGCCCGGCCCAAAATCTTTATCTTTTCTTCTTTGATTCTCCTGGCCAGCAATTTATCTTATCAGTCAATTTTTTATCTTGTTACCGCCGAGTCTGCCTTTGATTACTGCGAGAGACCCACCCGCCATGATCATGCCATTTCCACTGCTTATTTTTGGCCTAAAACAAATTGTGATTTTCCTTTCATGGTACTGAGAAAACCCCCTTTAAGCATAATTTATGTGAACCAGGCAATTGAATTTTGAACAAGGGTTTACTCCCCATTGTCAATATTGACTTGCAATTTGCTTGTATTGCAATACAAGCAAACAAGTCCGGTAGTCGAAAACTCAAATTATGCAGAAATACGTGACTGCGTACAATTTTTGATCACGCGAGGACGCCTTGTTTACGGTCAAATCAAATCTTTTGAATTTACTTTTTTTATTGTTCTGATTCAAGAATGGATTATTTTCGTTCTGCAGGGTAAAAACAATCAGCAGGCAGCAGGTATGGCCAACCTCCCCGAAAGCATCCTCCTCGGAGCCGGAAACCCCCTCCTGGACATTCAGACCGTCGTCCAAAAGGTACAGAAACCCCTTATCTTGATAGAACTTCATTTTAGGACTTCCTTGACAAATGGGGACTCAAGGAGAATGACGCCATCCTCTGTGACGACAAGCACGTCGCCATGTGCGTTGTTTTGGGTGGTTTGAGTGACTTTTTTCAGGTTCGAGGAGCTTTCGGAAAAGTTCGAGGTTGAGTATGTGCCCGGAGGCGCTACTCAGAACGCTATCCGCATTTGCCAGGTTTTATTTCAATTAATGGGTTGTAACCGTCAATTTTAGTGGATTTTGAATACTCCTAACAGATGCTCTTTCTTTGGAGCCGTAGGAAACGACAAGTACGGAGATATGTTGCGTCAGAAGGCCCAGGAGGCCGGAGTTAACGTCCAGTATCAGGTTTGTTTTTCTGTTTCGAAATCATACCTCTGTTTCAGGTCAACCCCACTGTGAAGACCGGAACTTGCGCTGCTCTCATCAACGGTCAGCACAGGTCCCTTTGTGCCCATCTGGCCGCCGCCAACACTTTCACCGTCGACCACATTCACGTGCCTGCCAACTGGACCCTCGTTGAGAAGGCCAAGTACTACTACATCGCTGTGAGTTGTCTTAGCGTCGCCATAAATGCATTGCTTAAGGGATTCTTCCTGACCGTCTGCCCTCCTGCCATCATGGAGATCGCCAAGCACGCCCACGAGAACAACAAGACTTTCATGTTCAATCTGGCTGCTCCCTTCATCTCCCAGTTCTTCAAGGAGCCCCTGATGGCCGCCTTCCCCTACGTGGATGTTATCTTCGGCAATGAGGACGAGGCTCTGGCCTTCGCCAACGCCAACGAGCTTGGCACCACCGATCTCAAGGAGATCGCCATTAAGATGGCCGCTCTACCCAAGGTCAGTATAGTTTAAAGACTAGTTGATCTAAACTCATCAGGTGTCTGAGAAGAAGAGAACCGTTGTCATCACACAGGGAGCCGACCCCGTATTGGTGGCAGTGGGCTCCGATCTCCTGGAGTTCCCCATCAACCGGTTGCCCGCTGATAAGATCGTTGATACCAACGGAGCTGGAGACGCCTTCGTCGGAGGTTTCTGCCCAGTCAGAAGTTTCTAATCTCGTGTTAAGGTTTCTTGGCTCAGTTCATCCAAGGAAAGGACCTGGCCGCCTCCGTCGAATGCGGAAACTACGCCGCCTCCGAAATCATCCAGAACAACGGATGCACTGCCCCCAAGACCTGCAAATACCACTAAGCTTTCGCTTTGCTGATTTCAACATTTTGTTTTTGTGTCATTTCTTGACCAAGTTGTGCCTTGTTGGTATTGACGGATCATTGTTACGTTTGTCAGATTTTATTTTCCCTTGACAATGAATCAGATTCGCCTCTTTGTTTTCCATGTGGATTGGGTTGATTCCAAAGAGATACATGATTAAGTGGATAAATACGTAAGTCGGTATTAAAGATGGAAGGCAGTCTGCTTCATGAAGTGGATGAGATGGAACAGCCGCCCAGCAGAAACAAAAACGACAAACGCGTCATTCTGGATCAGGAACGGTTTTTGCCCATCGGTTCGTGGCATTGTGTGGTTTGAAGGGATACGTTAGAACCTCAAAATTAAATCAGTGTAACGGTTTAAACAGGTAATCATCCTTTTCAGCGAACATTGCTCGTATCATGAAGGGGATGATCCCGTCTTCGGGGAAGGTGTCGAAGGACGCGAAGGAGTGTGTACAGGAGTGCGTCTCAGAGTTCATCTCCTTCCTCACGGCGGAGGCCACCGACCGCTGCAAGGCTGTAGGTCCATTAGGAAGACAAATGGACATTTAATTCAGGACAAACGAAAGACCATAAGTGGAGAGGACTTGATGAAGGCCCTCATCAGTCTGGGTTTCGACGACTACGTGGAACCCATGGAACTATTCATGGCTAGGTAGACCTCTTTTTGCTCCCTAAGACTATAGACAATAGATATCGATCGGTTATGAAGTTTTCTAATCCCCGCTACACGTACCCCATGACGTCGCCGCTTCTTACCACACAGGTCTACGATCCAAACAAGCCAATGAGTGAGAATTATTTACCTTCCCTTTGAATTCTGTCGACAGGTCAGCAGGGACCCATCATGACAGTCGCCCCTCAACATATGGCCACACGCGATGTGCTCAGGGGCATCGTAACAACCGCTCCCGTCCAGCAAACCGTCTACATTGTTAGTTTAATCAAGAGCAGATTAAGGGATCCATTTAGGCACAGGTGCCCACAGTGGCAGCTCCCCAGCAGCCACAACAACAATATGTGGTTGCGCCTGAAATGGACATGGCCTTGGAGCCGACGGAGAGACTGATGATCGACCCGCAGACGAAACAGCACTATATGATGGTCGAACGTATGTTTTTAAAAGGACTGGACTCTGTTCTAATCGCTGATTTAATGGTGAAAACTCGTTTTAGGCAGCGACGGAACCAGGGAGTGGGTGCCCGTTAACATTGTTCCCGAGACGGTTTGTCCCATCATTTACTTATAATCATAATTGGTTCAGTACGAGGGCGGAGAGGGGAGCACCGCGATTCCCGGCATTCCCAAGATGGACTACGAGGCAGTAGCCACATCCACTCCGACGATGGAGCCAAGCACCTCTTCCCCTTCGACCAGTGCTCCTTCCCATTCGCAACGAACCCCGCGCACACCCCGTCATGCTCAGAAGGCTCCTCGAGAGGAACCCACAGGTCCGATGCGAGTCACTCGGAGTGCCACCCGACACGCACAGACCCCATATTCCAAGCACTAGGTGTACTGGGTGTATTTACTCCCTTCTTCTGCTTTAAACTCTATACCTTCTGTCACCTCTTTTGTGCATATCCCCTTGATCTGGAACAAGAATGCCGTGTTTATGCTCATAATGCGTCTGACATAAAAGTTTGGCAATTTGCGCATTTTTCATGGGATGGCAAAAAAGATTCATCAGAATGTGTCTTCCACGAGGTTCTAATAACCTGAAAAGTTGTATAGGAAAGTAGTTGGCACGAATATTCAAATCAAAATCTAGATAGTCTAATGGAGAGGGGAAATGGGAATTTTCTATGCAAATGAACCCTGAAATGCCACGCGACGTCTTCTAGAATTTGCGTCACGTTCCGTCATTTCCCCTATAAATATCCGTCGCCCGTCAGTTGCGGGCAGTGTCAGCTCTCTCTACAATGACTTCTGCCTACTTCGGTGTCAGCGGCGGATCTGGTGGCGGTGCTCAGTCGGCTTACTTCTCCGTCGGCGGTGGGCCTCCCAAGCCTGCCGGCCTTCCCCTCAACTCTGGTGGAGGCGGTGGCATTCCCGGCCAGTCCTGCTACATGGGAGTCGGAGCTGGAGGAGGCGGTGGCGGTGCCCAGTCTGCCTACTTTGCCGTCGGAGGTGGACCTGTTGCTGGTGGATCTTCCTTCTCCCGTACGTTTACGACCCTCTCTTCCCACCCAACCATTCTTCAGCTGCTGCTCCTGCCCCTGCCCCTGCTCTTGGTGGATCTTCCACGATGACTGCCGTCGGAGCTCCTGCTGGAGGACGTTCTACTATGACTGCCGTCGGGGCCCCCATGGGAGGCGGCGGGGCTTCCACGATGACTGCTGTGGGCGCCCCGATGGGAGGAGGAGGCGGAGCCTCCACGATGACTGCAGTTGGAGCCCCCATGGGAGGCGGAGCTTCTAACATGACGGCCGTCGGTGCCCCGATGGGTGCCTCTACTATGACCGCCGTTGGTGCCCCTGCTGGAGGGCGTTCTACGATGACTGCCGTCGGAGCGCCCATGGGCGGTGGTGCTTCTACGATGACGGCTGTGGGTGCCCCTATGGGAGGTACCTCGCTCTAGTTTCTCTGAAGTTAACTTTGACTTTCCAGCCTCCACGATGACTGCCGTCGGAGCTCCTGCCGAAGGTCGTTCCACGATGACGGCTGTCGGTGCCCCGATGGGAGGAGGCGGCGCTTCCACGATGACGGCTGTTGGAGCCCCCATGGGTGGCGGTGCTTCTACGATGACGGCTGTGGGTGCTCCGATGGGAGGCGGTGCTTCGACCATGACCGCCGTTGGCGCCCCTGCTGGTGGCCGTTCCACCATGACTGCTGTTGGAGGAGCTCCCGTCGGTGGTTCTTCTACCATGACGGCTGTCGGAGGAGCTGGAGGATTCCCCTCTGCTTCAGCCCCTGCCCCTTCTTCTGGTGAGAACTGTCCCCAGTTTCTCTCTAAATCTCCTGTCTTTCAGCTCCTGCTCCTTCTGGCGGCGGTGGCGGCGGTGGTGCGACTTCGGCATACTTTACCGTTGGAGGAGGCGGCGGCGGTGGTGCCACTTCTTGCTACTTCGGAGCCCCTGGAGGCGGAACTGCTGGAGGAGTCCCCAAGGCCGCTGCTCCTGCAGGAATCCCTGGGCAGTCTTGCTACTTCGGTGTCGGCGGCGGAAGCGGCGGCGGAGGAGCTACGTCTGCCTACTTTGCTCCCAAGTAAATGCTGAGAATAAAAGCATCGCATGAGTATATTTCGTGTTGTTTCTTGTTTCTGCGTTATGTTTTGTTAGTTTGCCTGTTTGCATATTATATCTTACTCTGATTTGAATGGTCCGTTTGAATGAAACTTTGTCAGAGTAAAACAGATGGATTACAGGGCGAGGGTGTTGACCGCTATCTAACCATTTCTCCAACTCCACCTCACATAACTTCTGGATACTTGCATGCATAATTGCTTTGGATTTCTTTTGGAACATCTTTGAATTACTGAACTGTTGATGAATACTAAAATTTTGGCTTTTTTTTACTAAAATTTATCGGAAATCTCGCTTTGATTCTTCGTAACCCAAAAACCGTTCGATTGTGATTTTGCGAAAAAAAAAGGTTTTTGGAGAGAAAAAATGGAACGAATAAAGTTTTTTTAGACAGAAGTGCGAGCGAATCGATTATCCTCAAACCGAGAAAACCTCCAAAACCTTATCACCCTATTTGTGAATAACCTAGAGGCAGGCAGAGGTATATGTAGGGGATGTTTTTTAAAAGAGCAGCTGTATGCGACAGTTTTTCCGTCCAATTTGTTTCTACGAGTGCCCTTGGAAGTTCCGCGAGAAGTGTCTTCGAATGTTAACAGTTCGTTGTTGACACGCGGAATTCTTTTGTTTGCTGCTCGCTGACCGCCACGGTCATTTCCACGCGCATATCAAATGCAGTCCCTCGCCTTCCACTTCAGCTACGTCCGGCATTGGAGAGCCCTCGGGGCCATCTGGGTCCTCTTTGCCCTGTGCGTCGGTATGTTTTCTTTACTTTTATGCCTCTGCCTAGTGGATACGAATTGATAGCCGTTGACTTCAGAATATTGAATGTTAAAGGTTACAAGAAAGAAGAGTGTGATTTTTCAGAGAAGTTCATGCATACAAGTATTCAATCTTATAAATGTGCAGTTTTCAGCGATTCTTCAAGTGTTCGTTTTGATCCATCCCGCATGGATAGCCAACGACGAAGGCGGCTACTTTGGTCTCTATGACTACTGTAGTGCCCTGGAGTGCCCTTGGCAGTTACTACGGTACTATTACATCCAATTCTCTAAACACCGGAATTCAGAATCCGTTCCCTCAGCTTCTCCTTCGATATTGCTGCTTTCCTTGTTCTGTCAGCTACCGTACTTAGTGCTTTGGCCGTGTTTGCCATTCTGGTAACATAGCCGAGTCCAACTGAAATCTCTTTTTTTGCAGCTGCTGGTACTTCTTCGTGACAGATATGTGTTTCTTCTGAGTTCCTGGATGCACTTGTTTGCCTGTGGGTTTCTCTCATTTGTAACTATTATCTTCATTAAGTTGGGGCAATGTTGGCTGCAACTACCATTTACCCGAATGGATGGGATCACCCAAGAGTCAGGGAAGTCTGTGATTCTCAGAGGTAAGTTGCCACGTGTATTTCATTCCATCTTTCTCAAATAAAGAGAGGTAGATCAATCCAGAATTCCAGCTACAACCTGGGTCTGTGTCGTCTGCGCTGGCCGTACCTGTTGGCCTTTGTGCTGGTGGTCGACCAGCTGTCACTAGCGCTGCTTGGCTTCGTGCTTGCCTGTCGCCAGCCGCCGAACATCCCCGAAATGGGGGCAATCGGTGGGTCAAGCAAGAACAAATAGAGGAGAACTAATAGAATAGCTCCTTCTGTCAGATACTATAGATTTTTAGCAGTTAGAAAGGAAAAAGAGATAATATCTCTGTTCTGAACTTATTTTCAGTCCAACAGGAGAAAACGGTAAAGGAGCATCCGATTCCGCGTCCTCGACAGATTTCTCTTCCATCTTGCTCGGAATACAGCAAAAGCATATACAGACTGGAATAAAGTGTTTGCATGGATTTCTTCCAAAACTTTGGCTTATTGGCATACTGTGAGCGACCCAAATAGGAATTGAATACGATTGTCTTATTCCAAATTTCCTGACATCATTATGGTTCCGATGGACAAATGTACGTTTATTAATATTTTCCCAATACGCATTTTCCGATTCTGGCAAATTGTTCAACAACCATATGCCGTAGACAAGTTTATTCTCCGGAAATAAATAATATCACAGAACGGATAACTCCAATAGGTCAAGTTTCTTATAAATAAATAGAAAGGCAGCTCAAAAAAGGATATCTTCCTACAGTACCCAATATGACACAACTCTTCCGCTACTCGTCCTCATCATCCGAAACCGGCTGTTTCATAGCTCGCAGTCGGTCCTTGTACGAAACGAGTTTGTTGTGTTGATCCGCCAGCAACATCAGTAGGTCCTCCTGCTCATTCCGCAACTTTTCCAATTCCTCGACCTGAAAGGCTTTTTCACGGATCACGGTAGCCATCTTACATTGTTGGGAGTGCCGTTGACCTCGGGAGACTGCTGAGCAGCGGCTGCCTCCGCTCGCTCGAAGCGCTGCTTCCACTCTTCACATTCCGCCGAGAACTGCGCAATCTGAAAAGTCAATGTGGTAAGTTCCACATGAGGCGGGGTGCCTTCTTCGCCTGCTCCTCGAAAGCTTCGTACCCATAGTAGAGCTGCTGCTCCATCGTATGCACCTGCTGCTGCAACTGGGCAGCCGCAGTCTCTGCGAAATTGGGGATCTGTAATGTCACGTTCACATCAGGGTGGGAGAATGAATACCTGGGCCACTTGGTACTGCTGCCACTGCTGCGCCCACTGCTTGTATTTCTCGACCTCCGCCCTCCACTGGTCACTTACCCTATGTCACTTTCTTCTTTCTTCCAGAAATCCTCTCACCTTTGCATTTCCTGCAGTCGCAGCTGGGTGGCCTCATTCTGCTGGTTGCTCAGCTTGACCTGCTCCAATTCCAGCCGCATTTTCTCCAATTCTTGGTCGGCAGTGTTGCTTTGAAGCTAAACGGAAACATAACCCAACCCTTCTCCCACACAACCTTATAAGTCAGATCCTTCTTCTCCGCCTCCAATTGCATCACGTGCTGTTTCAGCTCTGAAACTTCCTCATCCTGGCGCTTGATCAGATCCTAAAGTCCCTCGATATATTTGTTTACAGTAGATGAAACCTTAAAGGACTGGATGATGTTGTCGTTGTTCGCTCCGGCGCTCAAATCACCACGAATCAGTTTGGCCAAAGTTCCTAAACAAATTGGATTTCTTTGTCTGGGAAATAAAAAAAACCTTCGTATTGCTTGAAAACGCGGATGAACTGATAGTCCAGACAGAGCTCCTGCGGCACTTTGGCCAATGGTTGTGGCTTCTGAGCTGCACGCACAAAGTGCTCGGTGCGGGAGAGGCCGTCCAGACAGGTGGCCAACACCTCACGACGCACACGGCGCTCCAGCAGCTGCTCCAGCGACTTTCTGAAAGCGGGGTTTCGTACTGCAAAATCAGGGGTTGTAGTTCTGATCTTAGGTTTCTAAGGTCCTCCTAGAAATAAATAATTACCTGGCAGTTATTTCGGAAGTTCCATTGAGACAGGTGAGGAGGACAAATGCCATAAGTCCCTTGAGCACCATCTGCTCACTCTCCGTTCCCTCGCCACACTCGTCCACTAAATCACACTCTAATTTCAAAAAGAGAGGAAAACAGACTGATCTGGGTGGTAAGATAGGTGAGGGTATCCTGGTTCTTGGTGAAAGTGGTCACAGCCCCCGGGCAGTCCGTAAGCCATACACACAACAACATCAAGAGACCAGCACGCGACTGCACACGACGGTTTCCGTAAGTACACTGAAAGTGAGGTTACGGTAGGAAGAATTTGTTGGTACCAGCTGGTTGGCGACGTGGTTGAGGAGGAGAACGGCCTCCTCTCCAGGGAGGTTCAGCTGCACGCGGAGGAGCTGCTCCCTGAGGTGGGGGACGTCGATGAGGCAGTGGAGGAGGGACACACTGCCGAACCACGACTGCACCGACTCTGCGGCGGAGAGGGCCTGCATTTCAAGAGATTCAGAAAGAACTAAACGAGGCCAACCTGGCAGACCATGAATCCAGTGGTGACGGCGTCCGGTTCTGCTGTCGTCAGAAGAGTCTCGATGATCTTTGTTTTTCCGAATTCATTGTCATGGAGGTAAGAGAGGAAGCAGTAGAAAACGGCACAACGGAGTTTAAACGGCTGCTTCTCCGAGGTCATACAGAAGAGAAGAACGAGCAGAGCGGGGCTGAAAACTTGTTTTAGCCCCGCAGAGTTTTTACCGGAAGCTGTTCTCACTGGTGGGCAGACTCAATCCGGCAAAGTACTCTTGGTTAGTGTAGTTTCCTCGGATGCACTCGGCCACCGCAATGACCGATTCAGTGAGGATTTCCACAGAAACACCTGTCTCGGACAGGAGCACACGACACAACACGGCCAGCATCTCTGAAAATGCCACATAAGGGGGAACTCCTTTTAAGGATCTATAAGAATGACGGAACACCAAACGTGTAAATGCGAGAGCCGGTTAAAAAACTGACGGCACTGATAGATGGCCTTCTGTGCGCTGTGGGTGTTCGTTCCGGTGTTGTCGGGGCTGACGAGACTCCTGAAGAAATCCTTCCTCGGGTGCAAACAAAATTAAAACCTGACGATTTGAAGAAGAAAAATGACGTTGGCGGTCCTCTGCTTATCCCAGTCGCCAGTGTCCGGCATGTCCTCCGTTCCGTAAAGGAAGGAACTCAGAATCTCGTGCAAGCGAATGACCAAACTGTAAAAAGGTAAGAAATCATCGGGGGACACACTTCTGTTCCACGAAAAGCTGCTGGTTCATCGCATTTCTACGAAGGAGATTGAGCAACACGAACAGAGCGTCTTCAATCACGATGCCTACAAAGGAAATAGAAGAAAGTGGTGTTTCTCACTGTCTATGGGCTCCATGCAGATGATATCTAATAGATGGACGAAGGCGTTGTCGTAGGCCATCAGCTGCTGGATCTGAGTAACCGAGTAAAGGTATTTAAAGAACCGTATCATACCTGAGAATTGTTCCTACTCAATTCGCACAGCAGGAGAATGGCCTCGTTGCGAACCACTTCACGAGGGTCGTGTACGGTATCCACCAGACCGGGGACGCCCTTTGCCTGGCCCATAATGGCAGCCTGGGCCTCAGAGCCTCGGTGGCGAAGGAGGGAGGTCAGCAGTTGCAGGGCGAATCTAAGAATAGATTACAAATGAATGAACCGGGACTACCTGCGAACGTTAAATTCATACTCTTCAGCGGCGGCCAAGAGAGATGGAATGAACGATTTCTTCCTTAGCATCATCTGTAAATAGTTCCAGCATTCTGAGAAAAAGATTCGGAATTGCCACGCCACAAGACTAAGTATGGGCGCTCCCCTTAGAGGCAGGATCAATGGCTCCGTATGACTTGTATTCCCCCGTACCTCTGCGAATCTCTCGCCCAACTCGTCGTCCTCGGTCGTTTCGTCTGCACTGGACAACAGAATGGTGAGTACGTCGAGAGTGAGGGCGAGCAGTTCGTGGTTCTGCCGTTCCTTCTCCAGCACATCGATGAACGCGTTCATACCCAGGGAACCGACAGCCACGCGTAATTTCTGCACAAAAATATGAATAATTAAGTAAACATCATACCTTGGCCATACTGCGGAGGGTTCTGAGGGCGTCTCGACGATCCTCCTGATCGGTGCATGTCTCCAGTCGCTGTACCAACTTCTCCACAATCTCCAGACCGTTGTCCTCCTCTGCGTCTGGTTCACCTCCTCCGAAAAAGCTTTTAAAGTAGGCCATTCTAAAAAAATAATAATTTAAATAAATATAAATATTCTAAAACTTGATTTAGTAATCAAAAGGTCAGATAAATGTGCACACGACAATCGACAACGAGAAACTGGTGGTACTCCCGCCACGAAATCTAGCGTGGCCGAATAAATACTGCGCTCTCCAACCAACCGGCTTCCGATAGTGGATTTGGAGGTTGGTTTCAGAAGTGATTGAATTCTATTTCAACGGAAAATACGAGAAATGTTAAATCGGCTTTCTTGTAAGCAAAATATAATGGGAAGTTAAAGAGAAGCTTAAAACGATTTAAAAATTAAAATCGATGTGCTTTCCACTCACACGAAATGTGTACATTAGCATACTATTACGTGGGATCGTTTATTACGCGACACGTCAACTGGTAGTCCTTTAAAGTGTACATCCTTACAATTACATATCTGCATTTTAATAAAAGTTATATTAAAAATAATTCAGGGGCTATTCTGGTTCTAAATCTACACAGCAATGGGAGGTCTTCAGCTGCGGACCGACTCGAGTCTTCCGTTTTTTGTAAACAAACAGCAGAAGAGCTCTTTTCGATTAACTAGGGTGAGCTTGGTATAAGTTTATCTCAGGGACGTTGAAATAGAAAACCACGCCTTTTTACCATCAAAAATAGCTTTTATTTAATGGTTTATTCTTCTGTAATCGCTTCACACTCGTCCCGCCTTGGCGGCTTTTACACTGCCAGTAGCCTCGAATGACGTCGTATTTGTTTTCCCATCTCATTCATCCGTCGCTTTACCGCAAATCTTCTGTTTCAGTGGTGGCGCTCCTTTCCCAGAAGGAAAAAAGCCTTTTTCGTGATGATTGTTCTATTTTTCCTCTGTCTTCTTGTCCACTTTGGCCAGCCCGAGTTCTCCATTCTCAAGAAGAGTCCCCCGGTTGAAGACAGACCACAACCGTTGGCCCCACAGGAACACGACATCCGAGTAAGTTGTGAAGAAAAATTTATAAATCCATTTTTTAGGATTTCCAATTAGAAGACAAGAAGGAAATTGAGAAAGTAGGAGATGAGCCACCGAAGCTTGATTCGAAATCGATCAGATTTAAAGGTATGTTGGTTTCCTGTGTTTTATACCGCTGTAGGCCCTCAAAACGAGCGACAGAGGGCAGTTGTCGGTGCATTCCAACATGCCTGGAGTGGATACAAGAAATACGCCTGGGGCCACGACCAGCTGAAGCCAGTGAGTCTGTCCTACTCGGAGTGGTTCGACGTGGGGCTCACCATCGTTGATTCCATCGACACGGCTATAATAATGGGACTCGAAAAAGGTACGTCTTGCGTAACGTTCTCTGGCTTTCCTGGATAATATGGAAAATATGTGGGGTTTCCAGAGGTGGCTGAAGGAACTGAATGGATCGAGAAGGAGCTCAGCTTTGAGAAGGACCGCTACGTTAATCTCTTCGAGACCACGATTCGCGTCCTTGGCGGGTTGCTAAGCGCCTTTCATCTCACTGGCAACAAGGTACGTCTCTCAGGAAGTTTTATGACAGTTGGCTGTTTCAGATGTTCGTGGAGAGGGCCACAGATCTGGGCGACCGTCTTCTGGGCGCCTTTGAACACTCCTCCACCGCTGTGCCCCTAAGTGACGTAAACCTCAAAACAAGGTACATTGCTATATTTCTGGCTTTGGATGAACACATAATACTCGCAATTCTTTCCAATTAGTGCCTGATTCACGAAGCTATTTCAACTTGAAACTATGATCTTTTCAAGTGTCCTGAAAATGCAAAATGGCGATTGCAGGCATGCCAAGTCGCCTCCTTGGGGAGGAGAATCGTCGCTCTCAGAGGTGACGACCTTGCAGCTGGAATTCAGAGATCTCTCCCGTGTCACTGGAAACTCCACCTACGAGGTCCCCCAGCCATCCTTCCGTCCTTACCTTCACTTCAGAATGTGGCTTTCAAGGTTTCCCAACACGTGCATAACATCGGATGTGGCCACAGCGGACTCTGCGATATGTTCATTCTTCCCTCCTCTGGAAAGTTCAAAAGTATGGTCTTTGCTTTTATATTCTATATCTGAATTAAGAGGACACTACAATTACATTCGGAGCCAGATCGGACAGTTATTACGAGTATCTTCTGAAGCAGTGGCTGCAGACAGGAAACACTGTGGAGTGGTAAGTCATCTGATGTCTTCATCTTCTAATGAACCATTCTCAGGTTGAGGAAGGACTACGAGGTAGCCATGGAGTCGATGGAGAAGCAGTTGCTTCGTTACTCCGAGCCCAATAAGCTCGCCTTTGTGGGAGAACTTCTCGGAGGCAGCACCTACTCACCAAAGATGGTAGGTGTAGTTTAAAGGACTGATATGGTATTCGTTGCAGGACCATCTCGTGTGTTTCATCTCCGGTACTTTGGCACTAGGATCTAAGAACGGCTTCCCCGAACATCATTTGGATCTGGCCAAGGGTGTTGGAAAGGCCTGCAGGGCGATGTACGAGACCCCCACTGGGATGGGCCCTGAGATCGCCTACTTCAACATGTTGCCAGGGACCAAGGAAGACCTCTCCATCAAGGTACTGCCTGCTGTGGCCGCCTTATGACAGCCTTTCAGCCACTCGACTCCCACTCCCTCCTAAGGCCAGAAGCCATCGAAGCCTGGTTCTACCTCTACAGGATAACTGGTACTCTATTTTAATCCCCTTTGAAACTTTCATTGTTTAGGTGATCCCATTTACCAAGAGTGGGGCTGGAAGGCCTTCGAAGCCATCGAAAAGTACGCAAAGTTGCCTGCTGGCTACTCTTCAGTCAATAATGTCAAACGGATACCTGTCACATACAAGTTGGTTTTATGTAATCCGGATTAGCGGGGCACGGTTCCAGAGACCTGATGGAGTCGTTCTACCTGGCAGAGACGCTGAAGTACCTGTACTTGTTGTTCGCAGAGGATGATTCCGAACTGAAGCTGGACGAGTGGGTCTTCAACACGGAAGCCCACCCACTGCCCATTAGGAGCCACTGATCTGTCACAGCCTGTTTTGCCCTTGTTTGCGGGTTATTGCTGGGTACTTTTGTAGTTTAGATGAGAGCATTCCAATGTTGTTGTTGCCATATTTATTAAATGAACTATTGCAAATACAAGACATTCGTTAAACGTGGGAGGAAGTGAGTACAAGGCCAGTTCACTAGTGAGTTCGACCCATGGGAACAACATATCAACGGGTAACAGCTCGATTATGTCTGCAGATCAATGAAACGCGTAGAAATGGAGGCGAAAGACAGGAACACAAAGTCATCACATACAATCATCCCTGTGACCAGGCAGCCACGACCCGCGAAAGAAGAATACTGCGGTGGGGTAAACGCGGCCAATACACGAATTGATACCTGATGGATAAATCACTGAATTGCAACAACGTGAGAGATGCCGAAGGCACTAGGAGACTTAGAATGGGTACACGGAGGAATATCACGGAGGGTCACGGTTGAGCTACAACACGAGGTGGATTATGACTACTCTTTGGAGTGAAAATGTGACAAGAAAGGTAAAGCACAACGGTTGGACGACTGAGCAATTATTAAGTGACTACGAAGGCCCGAGGAATCATGGCAACGCTCGCTAGACGCAACAACTCGATCTACGTGCCGGCTAACAGCGCGAGGCACCCGCAATGGAGACGATCCACTGAAAACACGAGATCAGCCTTCAGGTCGAGGATCAGCACAACTCTCTTTCGGAGGAAAACCGAAACTCACGGCTTATTTGACTAGTTGAAACTGAAAGCACCGAGCCCGGAGAGAAGGTCAGATCCGAATGGATCGTAGTACTTGATGGGCTGGCTGACTTCTAGAGCGGCGCCCTTGGCGGCAGGCGATAGGTGGTCGCCGGAGGAGCTGGTGCTCTCGAGACTCGGAGGACTGATGGAACCGCCACTGGCACGGGACGAGGCGATCCGAGCACTGCAGGTGCAGCCACAGAAACAGGAACCAGACTCATTGCGGAGGGGCTCCGTCTGCACTCCCACGGAAGCAGTCGACTGAAAAGGAAGGTAGACGCAGAAGTAAGGAAAAGAAACCTTAGAAGTGGCGACAGAGCCAATGATGGAGGCAGGGCCGGTGGAGGAGCTACCGTACTCGTTCCTCAGCCAAGGAGACGGCAGAGGACTCCACTGGTCGGTGGCGGGGGTGGAACCCAGGGTGATCGGGGTCTGAAAAGAAATTCATCCATTGCAGAACCACATATCAATAATTATCGACTTTCGGGGATTCTTTTTAAATCATGGTCTGAACCCCGGTCATTCCACGGGGATCGAATATTAATCATGTAGTTAACTGCTGTGTGGGATCGGATCCAGGTTCCACAATTACTTACAGAGTGCTTGAGAGCCTCTGTGCCGTGGAAAAGCGACAGCGGGCGTTCGGCAAACGACCCAAGCGGCTGATGAGCTGACATGGAACGGACGATTGTGTGTGGCGGGAACCTAGCCGAGTTCGAATGTTGATCCATCTTGGGAAACAACTGAACAAGCTTTTAAGAGGGAAATGGGAGAAAAAAACCTTTTTTACGAAAGTGGGATAGTCGAAATGGGGGAGATTGCGACGAACGGAGACGTAGATTCTACTGGGGAAGAGGGCGAAGATCCACGGATGGCAGGTGATCAGCTGCAGGAATTCGTGACGGCCTAAAATAAAGAATGTTACGCAGAATTAACCTAATTAAGTACCATCTCCTATGTAATCGCGAATCTCCTGAGACATCTCTGGTCCAGTGAAGTATTCGTAGAGACTTTGGATGGCTGTGGCCCCTCCACGACGCAACATGTACGAAGCCAGACGCAGAATGCACAGGTAGATAGCAGGGTGCTGAAAGAAGAAAAGTTTATAAGAAAATGAAAGTGGAGAAATTATATGAATCACTGGAAGTTCACTAATCATTGATTCCAACCCCTTCTGGGAATGAAAATCAACACATTTTCATAAAATATTAGCATTCCCAAGGAGGTAAAGTACGTGTAGCCAATGCCATTTGCTCATATCAACGGTTTCGCTCCCGCCATGCGGTCGATTGCTGGAGGAGAGGGCGACGAGTCGAAGAACTCCAAGGGTAGGTTGTCTTCTGAATTGAAAACTTTTTCAGAAGGCGAAAAGCACCAGCTTCCTCGTCGCTGCGCCGTCATCAGGAGGACATTCCCCGAGGAGGGCATTGAGAAGACGGAAATGCGCTTCGTCGTTTACAAAAAGTCTACTGGCAAACTGGACGTTAGTTTGATTCAAGGAATAAATCTTTGTTGTTTCAGAAGCAGGCCTTTTTTGGTGAAGTCGATAATTTTCTGAAGGAGCAAGCAGTGGACATGGACAAGAAGGAGAATGAGGATGAGGTCACTGAGAGGACGGCCGCAACGGTCACTGAGAAGACCATGGCTTCTCCTTCGTCGAAGGCTTCTCCCTCGACCAAGTCCATGCAGCCCATGAGCTCCACTGTGGCCAGTCCTTCGACCACCAACACTTCGCTGTCGGAGATGTCGGTGGCTGCTGTCAACGCAAAGCACCACAACAAGGACTGCTCCAACGCCACTGAGATCCGCAAGGCGATTCCTCTCCTGGAGGTTGTTTCCTTCGTCTTCTGAAGAATGGACGTTTCCAGGGCCTTGTTGAGCACTTTACTCGGCTGGAGAAGAGCAGTCAGCGCAAGGAGATTGGGGCGATGCGCCAGACGGCGGAACAGGTGTTGTCCGAGGCCCAGAAGGCTCTGCTGAATGGAGGAGTGGTCGGCAGGGGACTGTTGCCCAAGATGAAGGCCCTCAACGAACTGGCTCACAAGATGCAGAAGACCTCTTCCGCCGTTAGTTCTGCCAGGACCTCTCCCACTGCGTCGGCTGTCAGCAGTGCCTGCAACGTCATCGCCCAGTCTGAGTCTGAGGTCAACCTCAGTCGAAAGTAGAAGACACGACACGACGGAAAAGAGCTGTTGCCGTTAATAAACATCGAACAGTCTCTTTTTTGCTTAATTACCATTTTTACCAGTGTTGATGTGGTTTCCATAGAATTTAGCTTCGCCATTCTCCCCACCCAAATCATTCAATGAAGAAGTGGTTCCCAGTGTTCGACTGACCTGCAGCTGAACAGTGTCGTCGTTGTTAAGTGAGAAGATGTGGGTCCTGCGTTCTATGAACTGCCGTCGCTTCAGTGAAGATGTTCCCACGTAGCGGAAGAGATCGTCCTCTCCACAATTCGACATTTGGGAGTGCATGCTGAAACAATCCATTCTTGAAAGGGGGTTTACATCGTTCGTGGTACTGTTGTTCGTGGTGAACCCGACCACTCCGATCTCGAAATAGAAAGTACCTGCTGAGTTGAATGGCCGGCATTCCTTGTCGGAGGAACATGTTGAGGAGGATGGTGATGGCCCTCCCCTCGAGGATCGGGTCATACGCATCCTTCGCATTGGCAGGAGTGGGGCAAACAGACTCCAGATCCACCTCCACTGCGTCTGCGAAAACTGCCTCTGCCTCCTGGCCGTAGAGGGGGGCCACAGTTGTGGCCGTGTACTCGTGGGTCTCGTTCAGAGAGGCTTGGAAGAATAGAGTGAAGCCAACGCGCAGGACACTCGTCAGATCAGTCAGCATCTGAAGAAGTTATTGCACAGGATAACTGAGGAATACAGTACCTGGTCGCAAAAGTCCTTAATTTGGAAGGAGATGATCATCTTGTTCTTGCAGGTGATGAGGCCGGCCTTGGCCGAGAGCCAAGTCAGTTGGCCAAAGCCTGAGATGGACTCTGCCTTCTGAATGGGCGGAAGGTCGATTCCCGAACGGGGAACCCCGCCGTACATTCCGTTTCCCATCACCGCACCGGGAAATCCTGAAACAATATTTTGTGATTCTAATCCATCGCCTCACTAAATTGTTCATTGAAAGGGAAAAAAATTAGTTTTCTAATTGAAAATTTTCTAATAGAAAGCAACGGAACACTTATTTTATTCTTAATTTTTAATCTTGTTGTCCCATTTTGTTTGAATGAAATCATTTACCCTGACTAAACGCTCTGAACACACATACATTGCTCTAGTTCTGTAATAAAACCACTTTCTCAAATAAATGTCTAATTTAATCCCAAAAACGGAAGGAACAAAACTGTGGGTTCGGTTTTGAGTTGGAGCCAGCCGACTGTCACGAAAACAATTTGAAAGGGGACTCTGTAGGCGAAAATATCACATGAATTGATTTTGTATACTAATTGAAAATCGCCCGGGTGGGTGAATTTACCTTGCGAGTAGGCCTGTTGCCCAATGGGGTTCCACATGTTGTGATGGGGCGCGGGATCGAACATTTCGTTGTTTCGGTCAGTACCCGGGTTCCATTAAATAAAACAGCCCTGAAACGACAAATTACAGCTTTAATCTTGGGAAAACTAAAGAAAATCTGAGAGAAAGGGCGGAAAAGGAAGGGAGTGGCGAAGGAAGGCACAATGAGGCCTAGATTTGTAATTACTCAGCGATCAATACGCGACAGCGTTCGATAGCGAAGCCGAGACCCGCCCGCTCTGCGCCTATACTAGACGAATAGCGGCAGAGTGGACCTGCGATAATAGATGCAGGCGCTACTGGAGAGAACTGCCGACGGATGTCACTCACATGCAAATACTGGGACACCGTAATCCCCAGGGACAGTAATCCCAGCGGAATCCACAGAAATAGGCGAAGGATGGATACTTCGAGAGAACAAATTGAGAAAAATCGAAAGTTTCGTTGATAAGACAACACAGCGGATGAAATCATCCCATTTGACAAATGCAGGTTGTAGTTTGGTCTCCACGGTAGATAAAATAGGGGAGTGGGAATCCAGGCAGACAGTCAGGCGGGAATCGATTTTAGTATTAGACCGCCCGGTGCCGAAGGGTCGGTCGGAGAGAGACCTAGGAGTATAAAGGATTCGACCAGGGCCCAAAGGAGTTAAGATCATCCATCCCCAAATGCCCTCGTGTAAGTCGCAGAAACCCACGGGTAGAGATAGGAAGGGGCAAAGGGTAGGTAGTGTGGGACAGCGATAATGAGGGTGAATGAGATGTCAACCAACGCCACGTAGCAACCAGTGGATGCCAAAAAAAAAGCGAAGCTAAAGTGACACCGCGAGAACCAAGGCCGGTGAACAGTAACAGAGGAATCAGACCAGACAGTATAAAATAGATGAACAGAAACGACGAATTTATTTACACGATGTGAGTGTACCCGTAACTTCACTCGTAGGCTGAATCGTGAGGAGAATCGCTAGAATCCATGGTGTCTTCGGCGTCGGCGAACAAATCGTCGTCATCTGAAAGTGTCCTTAGGCCTTCTCACTCCAACACCTACTTGCTATGAACTTTTCAAAGTTCTCCAGGATCGTGTTGAAGGCGTGGAGGTGATTACGCCTTTCGGCCAGCTTGATCTCGAAGAGACGCTGACGCTCGTGCTGGTTTTTGAGATCTTCCTCGATTTCTTGAAGTTTCCTGGAAAGCGATTAATAAATTACAGGGTGGCTGAAACACCCATCACAAAACATCATTGGAGGCATTAAGGATAGTGAAACGGCCCTTGATGTTTGTCAGGTAAGCGGGCCGGCCTGTGTTACCGCCATCCCTGGGGGAAATCCGAGCAGCGGTTGGCCATTAACCTAGTTTAAGTGTGAATCACGGAGCGGTTCACTTGGAAAACTGTTTGCACGGTACGCGAAAATTTCCGTCCAAACGCAGAAAATAAAACCTACGCGACGGTATCCTTACGGGAAGGCACTTCTTCAATCAACCGGACCATTCCAGCGTATTCCTGGCGGTTCTTTCTAACTTGACGAGCAGCGACGAGATCGGTCTTGGCTTTTTCCATCAGTTGTTTACTGGCCAACAACTGATATATATGGTTGAGAAAGAAATTAGAAATAACAAACCTCTTTTTGTATTTCTTCCGAATATTGGTGATAATCCTCAGATTGCTCCCTGCAGCAATCGGCCACAAACGCCTGCTTTTTCAGAGACAATTCCATGAGTTCAACCTAAACTGACTAAAACTAAGACAAAATAAGAGAATCGCGCCTGTCTTAGACATTTTGCAGCTTCGGCAGCACTGCTAGGACCGTTTCTAAGATTTCTGATCGATGCCAGAACCAACTGAAACCTTCTCTCCTCGGCAGTTCCCTCGCCATCTGCCACTAGTTTACGGATTATCACCTCGTCCTTCATCCTACAATTCACGCAACTTATACGAAAAACCCTATGGTTTCCACCAACAGTAACACTCGCCAAAAACGACACGTTAACAAGAGTGAATGAATTAAAAATTCATAACAAATCAGCAACAACTGTTTAGGCAGAAGACTCGTTCTTGGCATGGTGGCGCTTGTTGTGCTTCTTGGCGAAACGGAGGTTCTTCAAGAACTTGGGGTCGACTCCCTTCATGGACATGAATCTCTGCTTCTTCGGCTTGTGGATGCCGTTGCGGTGAGCCTTCTTGTCTGAAAGTAAATGTTACATTAGGTTTGCAGGCCAGTAATTTAGTTAGTTTAAATGATTTGATCAATTCAGCTAAATTAAAAATCGTGGTATTTACTTATAAGTGGTGGTGTTAACGTAACTCGTAGTGTTCGAGCATAGCAAGGAGCGTTGCCCTCTCTAATTTTAAAAAAACCGAACGAGTCAGCCGTGGGCTCGGGGATATAGGCACACAATTTGGCTTACGTTTCTAACGATGTTAGTAGAAAACCCGGAATCAAAATACAGCCCATCTGTGGGAAAAAATAGCAGCAACTCCCGGACAGCGGAAATCGGTCAAAAACGGATGGAAAAGTAAGTTTCTACACCAAAATTAACGAGGTCAAAAACTCACTCTGGTTGTGGTTGGTGTGGTTCTTTGACTTGGCCATGGCTCACGGATTACCTGAAACATAAAATGTGAATAATGGGAACGAAAGGGGTAGGAAGAACATATAAGACGATTATCCTAAAACTAAAAAAAACGCAAAATTGACTATTATCATTACGTGATAACCATTAGATTAATGGCTTAAGTAAGCTCATTTAAATCATACATAGCAAACGCGAAAATCAGCGATTTCCCCGGTATTTTTAGAAGAAAAAATTCAGAACTCTGAAAATTCTGGCAGTCGCCGTATCATTACTGTAGGCCCGATCATCGCGCCAAGACATTTTTAGTTAGACCTTTAAACGGAGCTGCAGATTTAAGAGAAATGGACACTCGTTTGAAACCATCGTTTCAATCAAAAATTGAATTTGTCTTTTTTTTTAAGGAAAAACATATAGGAAAACTCCTTTATTTTACTATTTTTTCACTTCGAAAGCAACAATATCCTTATTAAATGTGTCCCATGGTCAAACAATTTATTGCAATTTAAATTCAAATATTTGATTGGTCTGTCTAGTCGGCGTGTTTGTACATGGCACTGGTTTCTTTCGGCTTCCTCGGGAGTGGCGGTAGTTCTATCTTCGGACAACAGCGACAACAACAAAACAGAAGGGGAACGGCTCTCCTGAACAGGTTATTTAGGAACTCACTTTTAGAAAGGTTATTTTGAAAGGTTTGACTACTCAGTCCTTTGGGTCAAAATCAAACCTATAAGGCGGAAGACAAATCACAGTGAGGAGGACAAGCCAAGTGGGGCGGTAGAAGTGGACGAGAAACTCTAGCATTCCACACACAATCTGCATCTTGTGTATGGCCGGAGAACGGCTGATCGACACGTTCAAGAGAGAGATTATGGCAGATACTGGAAGATTGGATTATAAAGAACAGAGGAGAAGGAATGGAAGGCACTCGTAGACACAAATGGAACAGAGATTCATCCTACCGGCAAATGGCAAAAGAGACAGCGTTGGAAGGATGCTGTAGACCATAATGAGTGCCAATCGGCTCCTTGCGTCTCGTAGCTGGAGATCGGAAGACACTGCGTGTTCATAGGGTAATCGTCGGCGTAAGAAAGTAAATGCCTAAGAGAAGTGATTTCCCTTTGTTCTCTTCCTACCAGTAGGATTTGAATCAAGACAATCACAAGACAAAGGGTGTTTATGCACAACGGAAGGGAATGCGGGATGTTTGGGTTGACGTCATCGGTGCTTTTCAGAAGAAGACAGCAGAGGAGGGAAGTGACGTGGCAGAGAACGCAGAAGAGACTGAACAGACACAAATGCAAAGGCAGAAACAAGGGCCACTTGACTGGGAATTGATGGAGGACAGGGATTGGTTGGCAGGCGATGCGAGCGCAGTGGACAAGCAGGACGAGGAGAAGGGCGCAGTTGAATTCAACGTAATCGTACAAAACATAGACAAAGTCAGCCGTCCATTTAAGAAAATGCCTGCAAATTATGCTTTATCCCGTTTTCTGAATATCCTACTCCTGAAACTCCAGGAAGTCTTCCTCGGATGTCTGAAAGAGAGAGGCAAATGCGGCACTCTCGCAGTAGATAGTGAAGAGTTCGGATACGGTAATGGGAAGAAACATGGCTACAGTAACCGAACGGAGAAAGTCTTTTTCCATCTGGAATTATAATTCAATTGAGGTAATCGAGAGGAAATGCCTTTGTTCCCAAGAGGAGAATTAGCACGGCTATGCTCAATCGACCAAACATGATCAAGAGGCCCACAATCGTCGACGGAGTAAAATATCCGGCTAGAAGTTTAGAAAAAGTTGTATTTCCCTGTTGTATGTGTTTCTAAGAGAGCTAAACATCACTCGAAAACCCCGTCGCGTTGATTTCTGTTTTTATTCGAAAATTATTCAGTTTTGCGCCCTTTCTCCATTCATTTTCTCTTCATTAGCCAATTTATCCAACTATGGGCTGGCAAAATAGCCACTTTGGAGATCGAAGAGCAACTTGCGCTGTTGTGTGGTCCATGTGTGATTCTTTGTGACTGGGAATCTGATTTCACACGCAGATGCTTTGAAGAACACTTGTTTTTAATGGAAAGCGATGGTTGCATAGTCTAAGAAAGGAGAGGTCAGAATGGGAAAGCCCGATTCATTGGACAAAGATGGTTTTAAAGGACCATTCCGTCGGTTCAACAAAGAATTGGCTACAACATGTATGCATAATCGATTTTGTAGGTCTCCTTTAGCAATATGAACTCTAAAATCATAAGCAACGACTTTTTAAAAACAAAAAACGGTCAAACATTTGAATAAACTTTTCTGATGCACTACGGTTTATAAGGGATTATTCAATTTGTTTTATACTTTGTGACATCTTCGCTCTCTCTCTCTCTCTCTCTCTCTCTCTCTCTCTCTCTCTCTCACTCCCAGTGATTTTAGAAAAGCACGCCATGCATTTCACAACTATTGTTCGCATTGCTTGTCTATTTTAGGTATTCGTTTTCCCATTCCTATAATGAAAATCGCTACCTGGAAAACAAGTAAAATAACACCTGGCAGTTTGCATTTTCTCTTTTGGACTAATACAAGAACGAATGTATAAGCGTGGACAACAAAGACAAATTGACAGGAGGGAATAATTTTTAGGTTTAAAAAAAATATTTTTGTGAAAAGTTTATGGCCTAAGTGTTTGGTTGTGTTAGTAATAGTGCTAATGTGATTTGGCAATGTTACAAAAAAGATTTTTTTACAAGTTTGGCGAAACCTAGAATTTCATTATATTGCAAACTGTTCTTTCCACGTAAGCTTCTTTTAAGCGTCAATTTAGATTTTTTAAACTAAAAGAGTTTAAAACACTTACGACAGTACCAAACGGTGCAGACGGGAAATTCGGAGACTTCCATGGATACTGTAGTGAGAAAACAACGCGGCCCTTCGAATCACGTCGCCCAGGAAACTGCAAATTAGCCAGCGCCGGTTGTTTTCTGTAGGAATGTAGAGGTGTGATCGTTCGAGACGGCTTCACCTGGGGGAGTGAGTGGTAATTTCTCAGTTAATGACTGCCAGGCCGTCAAGTGCAGTGGAAGGACGGTGGTCTAATTGAGACCATTCCTTACTAAAAGGACGGGTGATTTATACATATTTACCGTGACAATACAGTAAGATTAGACTCAACTCCAGGATATAGACCACACCTAACTTTAGTTGCCTTAACTATTGACAAGGAACTCCAGAAGGCTTCACACAGTTAGGTCTTTAAGGGACCCATGGAAACAACTAGGGTTACGGTTATAAAGGTTTATTAAATAAGGAAAGTAGGCGTCGAAGGATCCTCGAGATCGGGCGTCTGGGAGATCTTGCGGCGGCGTCCTGGGGGCTTTTATAGCGTAGAAGACGTAGGCGTGACGGTGTAATCTATTATTAGCCGTCATCCGAATCTGAGAGGTTCTTGCAGAACCTTAACACCTCCAACCTTTAGGGCAGTCCGACCCTAGACTAAAGATACACCTGCAATCCATATGCTCGTGGTATTCGAAATTCCAGGAGGAAAGGGAAAAAAATCAATTTACCACGTGTGACGCTAACATTCAAAGTAATGTTTAAAATTTATTGAAAAATTAGCAGCCACAAAGGGGCCTCATAAACACAAACACAGCAAAACTTACGCCCTCAAACAAAGCCCACTGAGTTCTGAACCATCGAAGTCGGACTAAAACAGAGCCGGAGCGGGGACCCCAGGAAGATACGTACCGAACCAGACCAGAACCAGAACCAGCTAGACTACTATACTAAGAACTACAGGAAGCCAAACGTTTGTCCGGAAACCCAAGGACGCTTACTTTACGTACGTTTCAGCTACCCTGGGGTAAACGGATGACTTCCCTCTTTCAAGGATCCTCGCAGCTACCATTTCCAGAACCATGACCAAAGAGATAGACATAGAGGTACCCCGGTTATTTTAGCCACTCGTTGCTACCAGTTAGGTCCTTAAGGGACCCATGGAAACAACTAGGGTTACGGTTATAAAGGTTTATTAAATAAGGAAAGTAGGCGTCGAAGGATCCTCGAGATCGGGCGTCTGGGAGATCTTGCGGCGGCGTCCTGGGGGCTTTTATAGCGTAGAAGACGTAGGCGTGACGGTGTAATCTATTCTCAGCCGTCATCCGAATCTGAGAGGTTCTTGCAGAACCTTAACAACACGAAATGCAACAAACGTTTTCAGGAGAACTGAACTTCATTTCACAACGAAACATTATATCTAGCTTCCTCCTACGTGTAAGTTTACTGTAATCCGTGCTTCTCTTTCACTATCCGTAAGCATTAAAAGAATTAATTGACTACGCACCCTTTGCGAGGGTCTGAAAACGCCTTTAAAGGGAAGGACCTCGTAAAATTGATTTTTCAAAGTCTCTTTACAATTATTTCATCGAATAGATATCGTTTCCACGTTTCTGAAACATACCCCTTTTATATGATTTGGACTGCAAAAGGGGCGCGTTTACATGGCCCTTTTACGCGTTTGCCGCACGTAAACACGGCTAGAGTGGGCGAGAGAGTGTGGGAAATGGAGAGACGCAGAGTTGGCGGCAAATAATATTCTTACGTGGTCCTTTTCCTTTAAATAGATTCGATGATTCATCGGCCGGATTCTTCATTGACCTCTTCTTGTTGCTTTTTGTACATAGTTCCAGTTGTTGTTTTTTTTGTTGTGGCAAATTCCAACTTTGTTGAATGGTCGTTTCGAAGTGTTTAGAGACTGGCGAAAGAAATGCGGTCATGATCATTGTAGATCCTCTCATGTTTATATAAGGCAATCCCGCTTGACACCAAAAATATGAGTGTTTTGCAACAACTTTGATATCCCCTTTTATTTGACGGCCAGCCACAAAACTCCAATCTTAGCAATTGACCACCTGAGCTATGCCTCCAGAGATAGCTAGATTAATCAACTAATACTAGAGCAAATATGAAACTGTTGAATTGCCAAAAACATTGTCTTACATGATTTGCCGTATGCATGTGTTCTGTGGTCACGTTTACAGGTCATTGTCGTTGGCATCAGATCCAGAAGGTCGGTCAGGCTGGCTGGATGATATGTGGGGCTCGCTGAATTCAGAATTTGTGAGGTAGGCGAGGTATTCAGAATTTGTGAGGTGTGAATTTGTGAGAATTTGGGAGTGGTCTGAAGCACTCGTAGACTAACATAAGTGAAAGGAGCCTTTGTCGAATTCAGCCAATTAAATCTAATGTAATTCCAATCGATAAAGTGTATTAGTACTACTTGCAATCAATCAAAACAGAACCGACAATAACAGAATCAAGAAGCGATGGCGTATTGGAATACTGGGCAGACCCGGTGAGCGGTAGGGCTGGTGTAGTGATAAACACAAAGATCTTTAAGGAAGTCAAAATCAATTAGAAGATTAAAACGTAAAAGTTGCAAACCTGACGAGACTTTCTGAGTCAATATCAGAATCATACACTAAATTGGGGGGGGGGGGGGTCCGGGTGGGGTCAGCGGACCCCCCACAACCTCGAAAATATTCTGCGGACCCTCCCCAAAATGGAACTTTTATCCGCGGACCCTCCCAAATACCATAGGAATTTAGGAATTTTGCCCCACCCCCCCCCTCCCCTAGGTGGAGCAGATTTTAGTGTATGATCAGAATATGAAGCTTTATCGGCAAAACCGCATATGCGTGAATACAAAGTGAAGTAAGGTAAGTGAAAGTGAGATGCGGGCGTTAGCCATTGAAAATACCAGCTGAATTCATCAGAAAGAGATAAATGAAATAGAACATAAGGACAACATCACAAAGCAAAATGTGGAAAGTACGTTTGGTGACTAGATTGGACTTGACCGACGGAGGCTCCCGGGGTCACCATCGTGGAAAAGAGGGTGTCTCCATAGCCGTGCCCATCGCGCCGCGTTGCGCGAGAAACTCTTTGGCAGCCACCGTCATATCACGTTGTGCTTTTGTAGAACCTGTGACGATGCGGACCCAACGGCGAGAGAACTGAAAAGGTTGGTATTGTGGGAGAATGAAAAACAAAATTCAAGGTTCAAATGTGATCTAAATGTAAAGAGAAACCAACCATTTTCAACGGCCTCTTTGGAGACGTGAAAATAGCGCCATCTTCATCCGCTCGCCCTCGTTTTGTGGGAGGTACAGTCTGAAGTTAAATATAGTTCGAGTAATTCATAAAGGAAAAAGATTTGACATTTTAGATCTACAGTAAACAAGTAGCCAATAATGGAAACCTTGAATGTGAAAGCAATGGACCTCGTTTTGAGCCCTTGCTATTTTCATGACCTTGTCGGTATGCTAAAAAGGATCAAGAAGTTCACTTTAGGGAGCTCGGATTATGCCTTACAGGTGATGGTGACGTCTAATGTAAAACCCAATATGAACGTAAAGTCATAATAAAAAGACAAAAATAAAATGACCTCTGGTGAAACATTGAAGCCGCCCGAGTCACCCGCCTGGCCCGAATCCAAAGACGTGGAAGGTCGACTAAAACACCTTATTAGCAAAGAGAATGTCAGACGATATGAATCGATATTGAGGAAAAAATGAGGAAAATTACCTGTCTCCATCAAACACCAGTCGTTTCAGAGGAGACATGTCGTCCAGGCAGCTGAAATTACTGCCGAAACACCCGGAATCGTCTCCCTAAAACCGAATGAGATGTATTTACTGAGAAGGGAAACTGACGAGGAAGGGGAAGCATTTGCTGGGAGTTTCGATGGCTCCGAAGACAGAGGAAGTGGGTGGAGGCGGCAGGTCTAACGGTGAGGCTTTGCTTGTTGAAGGCATCTCCAGGCTCCTGAAATTTTAAGAATATAAACAATCTTGGTGCACCCAATTTTCACTGGTAAAGAAGAAAATCAAGTGGTGCATTCAGTGTATTTCTTAATACGATACCATCCAGTTCATTTACTTTACTTCTTACGCTAACATTAAAAAAATTAAAGTGTGAACCTGGCGGCGGTTGAAGTGCCCAACCTCGCAATGTCGACGCGGCCATGGTTCTTCTCAAGCCTCTCTTCGCAGAATTTAACATCTGAATTTGATAATTTTATAAATGACAGCAGGAAGACTAGCCAATAACATTGTCGCAGTTGGAGAGACGGAGGGCCCGGTCGCTGAGCGTCGGAGAAGAAAAGGAAGAAAGACGGAAACGACTGAATTCCGTTAGACTTTGGGAGGAAGAAGGAATTACCTGTATGGGGAATTGGACATTCCGGAAGTGGAACTCGGTGTTTTCAAAGGAGAAACACGAGTGGCAGCCTGAAAAAGAAGACTACTGCCGAGGACAAACTGGGCTACAGAGCATTTCAATCTGCTCAATTAAATATTCCTGCGTCGGAGTGAGGGATTTTGTGAAAAGTTTCATTGTTGTCTGTCTCGTATTTGTCCAGTCAGCCAAGACTTCCAAGACACAATGGGGTATCTAGCTTAATACTTTTAGTTAAAACCGTGTGTTACCAAAGTGAAAAGATAGAAAGGACTGACCCTGGCTGACAATGGCGGACTGCAGAAGGATACGCCTAGGCCAGAGTCGTCGAGGTCGGAGGAGATCAACGACTGCCGCTTGTTCGGAGGAGTCGTGACCCGGGGCCATTTGGTGGGCGGACTGTCCCCTGCGGTCGCGACCGAAGACAGCCAGGAGGGACCCTCCCACATTGGTCGACTGCAATCAATTATGGGACTCTTTGGACACAGTGCTCGAGAAACAAAGACGCTTAAAAATCTGACTACATAATGAAAAAAAGAATGAGAAATTCTTTTTTTAAGTCAGCAATTTCAAGTTTTCTTATAAACAAATATTTCAGGCTAAATTGCGTCAGGGACAATACGGGTGTTGGTGGCATGGCGTGGGTGGTAATCCGTGTCCAGCGGCTGCGTAAAGGTCAGGCAGTATCCGCTTGACCTTCAATGCAGCGTTTACCAACCGACCATGCCACCCTCCTGTGATCGATCAATAGCGGACGGCTTCCTTGGCGCCAAAAGCAGCCCGCAGAGGAGTCCCTCAATGGCGCGGACGGAGGCCATTCGCCAGACATATGGGAGGTCTTGGTAGATTGGAATGAAAATAAAAGTATTTTTCAGGGAATCAGCAAACCAGTTGCAGAAACATTTCGAAAAGGGAATAACCAGACTATCAACTTATAACGCAGAAATATTTCGAAGCGAAAACGTAAATAACCAAAGAAAAGGCGTAACGTGAAAGAACTTTGTTTCTTCTACAAATGAGAACACCATTCCTTTTTCGACAAATTTCCGGGATTAAGCTAGTGTCACGACCACACTATTACCAGTTTGCCTTTTGACGATAGATACGCATAAGGGTTGTTTTCCCATTCACAACCTCCCCAATAACAGAATTGATAACGAATAACAATTTATGTAACAATAACGTTTACTCGGAGGGGATCTCGACTTCTCCGCTAACGATCTTGTCAATGCAGTCGTGGGGATGGTCTCCGTCAATGGTGCATCCGACGGACTGAGCGGTTCCTGAAAAATGAAAATTAAATTAAGAACAAAATTAAATAAAAATTGCCCTATAATGAAAAAAACGAAACCCACCGAGAATTTCCTTGACGGTTCCCTCGAGTTTCTTGGCCATAGACCTGGGACGCATGATGCGAGCAATCTTGATGATAGTGTCGAGGGTCAGATCACCATTGTGCTTCACTGAAAATTAAATTTGAGATGTGTTAATGGAAACAAAAACACTATTAGAAATCATTAGGGAAGGGAAAAGTAACGCTGTTGGCAACTCATTATCGTAAACTCACAGTACACCAGGAGCGTTACCAGCCTATGTGAAAACAAAAGACTGGGGGATGAGAGTTCTAGGACTCACTACCCTCCGCATAAGGCGCGTACCGTTCTTGACCTTCTTGCGATCCCTAGGGGGCTCCTTAAGCTCCTTGATGATGAGAGCCGCGGCGGAAGGGACGACGTCAACCTTGGCCTGACGGTTCTGGATGGTGAGCTTGCAGGTGACCTTAAGGCCCTTCCAGTCCTGGGTGGCCTTAGCGATGTCTTCTCCGACCTTCTTGGGGGATAGACCGAGGGGTCCGACCTTGGGAGCAAGAGCAGAGGTAGCTCCGATCTCACCTCCGACGCAACGGAGGTACACTGAAAACAATATATTTTCAAATGAAAAATGCAGAAAAAAATACTTCTTAATTAGCGAAAGTGTAACAAAATAAATTGACTAACCAATCTTGATCTCAGTGGGGTCGAACTTGGGAGGCATCTTGGATTTGTCTACCAACCAGACGGAGGATGACTTTGAAAGTGATGTAAAGGAGCGGAAAAATCCTACGAAATGTTCGCTGCGTATCACTCTACACTATAGTCGATGCGCACAGGGTAACTTGGCGCGCTTTTTGAATTCTTATTTTTTGGACGTTTGCCAATTTTTTTTACAGTACATTTGCGCTTTTTTGTATTTTATTTTAAAACAGTGATTAAAAGCTGTGATCCGTTTATATGAAATTGAAATTTGATCATTTTCAATTCAGATCGGTAGCTGATGGTTTCAAGCAATGGCTTCAGGAAATGGACAGCATTATAACGCTCGACAGGTTGGTGTTTTACATTTTTTTTTATTTGCGTAATTTAAAACAAATTTATTTCTGTTATCTAGGCATTTTCTCAAAATGGGAACGAAGGACAAGATGAGTACGCAGACGAATACGAGGAAGAATACGTGCAACTTCCAGATGGGAGTTTGCTTTCAGCCACACAGGGCGGGCGATCTCAGGTTGGGGGAAGCCTATTTATTCAAACTTGTTTTTGTCTAGAATTTTACGTTTTCGGTGAATCGCTTCAATCAACCCGGAGGGAATCAACAGCCAAGTGCCTCAGGGGTGGGTTATTGGTTATCGGGAGGAACAAGAGTTTCCAGACATTTCGTGGTGATGTGCCTGGTACTTCATCTAATTCACCCCTTTCGGTATTCAAATACGCCAAGAATGCGGCCGTACCAACTGACGAACGGAAGAGCAGCATACCGGTTGGTCTTTGTTTGTTCATTTTTAGCCAGAAGATAAATTTCTATATAGTCAGGTTTCAGTTGCTCTCATCATCTCAGCCGTCAGTATCGCAGCCGATCTACCACGTGGCCCAACAAGGGCCCTCTGTGCCCTATCCGTATCAATCGCCCGCCACTTTCACGAACCCATACCCTTCAATGTCCCGTCATGATTCGAACAAACCGACTGGGAAGTCTAAGAGGTTATTAAATAGTCCTTTAAATCATCTTGTAAGCACAGGAAACACGTAGCAGGGCAGCGAAAACCCTGTAACTGCACAAAGTCCATGTGCCTGAAGTTGTATTGCGATTGCTTCGCGAATGGAGAGTTCTGTCGCGATTGCAATTGCAAGGATTGCCACAACAATATGGACTACGAAGCGGACCGAACGAGGGCTATCAAGCAGTCCCTCGAACGGAATCCGAACGCCTTCAAGCCCAAAATCGGTCGGTTTTTTTTAAAAATTCTTTTCCAAACGAAGCATAATTTGAAGATCTTTGTTGCGGCTGCACGTTCTCCGTCTTCGGGAGGCATATCAACTTTGGTTATTTTCAGGAATCACAAAGCCTGGCCAAACGGATATTGAACGTCTTCACCAGAAGGGATGTCATTGCAAGAAGAGTGGATGCCTTAAAAATTACTGTGAATGTTACGAAGTAAGAATTTTCACTTATAAAACCGATCTCATTCGTTTCAGGCGAAAGTGCCTTGCACCGACCGCTGCAAATGCAAGGGCTGCCAAAACACAGAGACTGACCGTGCCGCTCGCTTCAAAGACAAGTTGGTGTCTTTCAGAAACTTTCCTGATGACTGCTTCAGACTGACGAGCTCGGCTCTCATGAATCTGTCCAACACGACTTCACTGAATCAGACGACGCTCGGCAGCAGTGTGGCTCAGGGCAATGCCCTCTCAGATGACGAGAGTGACACAGAAGCTCTCGAAGAATCGGATCCCAGATCGTGAGTGCTTTTCTTTTTAAAGTGGTGTTTCTGTCGTGATCTGTGAAATGGCCGGTTATTAACATTGACATGTCATTTCGTCTTCAGATATCCTTGGTTCTATATGACGGATGAAGTTGTGGAAGCAGCCACGTTGTGCATGGTGGCGCAAGCAGAAGAATCTGTAAGTTTTGCCCCCTTCTCTTGATTTTGTTGTTTTCAGCTGGTTCGCGAGAATGATACCCTGCAGGATTCCGGTGATCTCGAGGAAATGGAACGACTGGTGCTGCGAGAATTCGGTCGCTGCCTCGAACAGATCATATCCAGTGCCAGTTCCGCTGTATAATATTGTGTGCCTCGAGAGATATAAACATTTTGATTTTCCCTTTTCCTTTATTCAAAAGGTTTTGCCTTTGTTTGATTGAGCGACTAGACAATCCTCGCAGAGACTTCAGATATGGAGGCCGTTGGCCATGATGATGTCTTCATGGAGAGAGCCTTCCAGCTGGCGGAAGAGGCCCTCGAGGACAACGAAGTGCCAGTCGGCTGTGTTTTTGTCCACGACAACAAAGAGGTGCCTTCGATTCTTGTTTAATTAAAGGTCTACGTAGGTGGGAAGTGGGAGGAACAACGCCAACAAGACGCACGACCCCACCACGCACGCGGAGATGATGGCCATACGGCGGATGCAGCGGGAGATTCCCGATCTGCAGAAGGTTTGAGAGCTTCTTTTCAAGCGACTTATAATGCTCGTGGTTCATACCTGGACGAGTTTAAAACGAGTAAATCCGGATGTTTGTTATATTTTCTCGGTTTAAGGGAAATGTCAATGCAGTTATAGCCTTCGTTGACCCTTCTGAAGATCATTTTCCAGATTCTGCCGGAACTGGTGCTCTACGTCACCCTCGAGCCATGTGTTATGTGCGCTGCTGCCATGTATGAATTGGGTATGTTTTCCGTTTCGATTTTCTAATTTCCTGTTTTTAGGGATAAAAAGGATTGTCTACGGCGCTGAGAACGACAGATTCGGCGGAATCTACAGCATCGGGAATGCGGAGAAGTACCGCTCCAATTGCTCAATTGAGGTCAGCGAGTGGTTTGAAGCTGTTTATGGCAGCCAACGTAAGGCCGCATACTTTTGAGTAGGAGTGTCCTGGGTGGTGGGTAAAATAGCACAGACCACTAGGATGCAGCCGACGGACAGGACGCAGAGGAATCCCTCGGCTGCACTGGCTGTCTGCACCAGACGGCTCTCAGGAAACCCACTGTTCAAAATAGAATATCGCATGCCGCCTTATTCGTAGCTAACGATAGCTAGGCCGCCTGAAAAATTGTCGTTTTGTGACATTTTATGAAAAATTGCCGTTTTGTGACATTTTATGCATTTCCTGTCTATTTATCCCCTTGAGATTAAATTGCGTTCAATAGTCTCTTAATTTTGGTTGAATTTTCCATTTCAGATTCGGAACCTCGTGCATGCCGATCGGTCGGTGGCCCTCTTGAAGCGCTTCTACGAACGAGAGAACCCCTTCACGCCGGAAGACAAAAAGTTAAAGAAACATAAAATTGGCTCCTACTTGTTCTTTTCTCGTATGCGTTTCTCCGCGTGTTGAATATCTCTTCTTCCATTGAGCTACCATTGAAATCCCTCTCAGATGAGCCTCTTCCGGCACCTCTGTAAATCCAGTAGTTTCGTCATCAGCTCTAGGCATTTCATCCAGTCTAACCGGCCTCTCTTGTCCAAACCCCTCCTTCCCTCGCAGATCAGGACCTTCATCAAGGTTTGATCCAGCTATAGCCCGTGTAATGGGTTGTTTTTAGGGAAATCCGAGGCGCGGTGGCAACCGAGATGCCATGTTTTACGTTGTGAGCATCGGAGTGGTCGCCATTGGATTCACCTTCGCAGCCATTCCCGCCTACAGAATATTCTGTGAATCCACGTCATTCGGAGGAATTACACAGGTGAACCACGGGCTACAGTAATTCAAGTTGGATTATCCTCAATTGTTTCGCTTTAACACTTTTCTTAGTTTTCCTGTTTAGATCGCCAAGGATTTCGAGAAAATCGCAAATATGAAGAAAGTGGAGGACCGTCTGATCCGCGTGCAGTTCAACTCGGACGTTCCCTCCAGCATGCGGTGGGAATTCAAACCCCAGCAGCACGAGGTTTATTTCCGTTAGCCTCTTTATTCGCCATTCTTCCAGATTTACGTGCATCCGGGAGAGACTGCCCTCGCCTTCTACACGGCCCGCAACCCGACCGATCGGCCGATCGTCGGAATCTCCAGTTACAACCTGACGCCCTTTCAGGCGGCCTACTACTTCAATAAGATCCAGTGCTTCTGCTTCGAAGAGCAGATTCTGAATCCAGGAGAACAGGTTCCTTTGATTTGATGGCTTCACCGAGGAGTTTAGGTGGATTTGCCCGTGTTCTTCTACATTGATCCCGATTACGCCAACGACCCGAACCTGGAGTATCTGGACAGCATCCTCCTCAGCTACACCTTCTTCGAGGCCAAGTCTGGACTTCAGCTGCCCAGTCCATTCGACCCGAACAATAGGCCAAGTGTACGTTTCTTCTGTCAATGGAGAGATTGGAGGCTGAACAGCTCTATCGAAACAGCAGCATTTCTTCTTTGTGTACTGTGCTTATTTGTAATTCCAGGTCGTCATCGACTCTCCTGGAAAGCCGTCGACTGAGAGCAAGGAGAGCAGCAGGGTCCTCGTCCACGCATAGCAGAATAGGTCATTATAGGTTGTTGTTCATTGTTGGTTTTTACCCATAAATAGTAATAATTTACCCCTTTTGTCTTTTTCTATGGGATTTCCCATTTCTACCGATTGCATTTCTAGCAGTGAACTACGTTTCCCAGAATGACCAGAAAACGACAAGCAGGGCCAGTCGACGGAGGTCAGAAACGAAAGCGGTAAGTGTGGGAGTTCTCTCACTGAGCGGCCTCTGCTGACGATACCAGTTATATTTTAGCCACGAGGAAAAGGAGAACATTCGCCACGGGACCATTTCAGACGTCGACGGCTTCTTCGAACACGCCAAGACCCTCAATTCCGAGAAGCCATTAAGTAAGTCACCAAAGAACTGATTTATGGCCCCGTAACGAATATTGCGGCAATTCGCTACTTTCAGAAGCATTCGCTGAGCTGGAGAAGGCCACTTTGGTTGGCTACTTCGAAAAGCTCCAGGGTGCCCTTGCAGGGAAATCAGGTAATCCTCATTTTTTTCTCTGAATTCCAAATGATTTTTAGAAAAGGAGATCCGTTTGTTCAGAAAGTTCGCTACCGATTTGCCGGAGATGGCGACTTGTTGCATCCACGACGGCGGGAGATATGCCATTTGGAGGCAGGGTTTATTGAAACATGTCATTTGCCGATTTACAGGGATGATCCCAATTCAGAGGAGATTCTGATTGTTCACTCGAGTGGGGAACCCCATTTTCCCAAGATTCAGGTAAACCTTCGTTTGAGGCTTACCCCGAATTATGCAGGTTGTCGGCGACAGAATGGAGCACATGTTGTGCCACCTGGCTGGCAAGAACACAGCCGCCTTGGCTCACCTCCTACCAAAGGACGCGGATCTTACGAAGATCCAGGCAGAGTCCAAACGCGTGATTAGCCAGAGGAATAAGAAAAAGGTGGGTTACTGTAGTAAAATGAAAAAAAACTTTTTATTTCCAGCTTGGCGAACTGCCTACTGGAGTGGGAATCTGGGTGCCTGTGAAGAAGGAAGACGGCCTTGGCTACCGTGCTTTGGGAGAGAAGCCAGGTGAGCTCCTTCTACTGTGTTTAATATACTGGATGCTCAGATGATGTACGTAGAAGGGTGGTGACAGTAGGGACCTCGAAAGTTGAGAAGGAAGTGGACAAGGCGATGGAATTCATCATGGAAATAGTCGCCTACGTACAAGTGCCTTTCATTTCTTATTATTCATAGTAAATCTTTTTCAGTTTGCAAACGACGAATGTGACTTCGGGATGGGCCTGGAACTGGCGCATTGGCTGATGCTCGCCAACTACCCTCAGTTGAACTCACTGGCCAAAAAAATAGCAAAGATGGCTTACAGACTGCTCGACAGGGACGAATACGCTGAGACTGTAGAAGACCTTTTCGACGAATTGAGGTCTCCCAAATGAGGCCATTTCATCCATTTTGCTGTTTTTTTCGATCTCTGTACCATTCCCAATAAATACTTGTCTCCGTGAGTTTAATCAGAGCGAGATAACACAAATACAAGCGATCCGCAGCTGGAGTTCCTAGGAAACATCGGATGCGGGTTAGAAAGAACGGCGCGAATGACAGTCGGATAAGCAAAATAACAAGAGAGGCAAATGAAGAGGAATGGGAGAAAGGGCTTCTACTACGGTGGTTGGCCACACGCCAACCGAAGGATTGGGGCAGGCGATTATATTTTAGGCATTTGGATAAAATTGGCTCATAACGGGAACTATGGCGCCTAGAAAAGCCTGGCAGCGACGAGGAAAGACAGGAGGACATTGGCCAGCTGACTGAAGGCAGAGCATCTGGAAATAGGGGTTAGAAAGGTTGGGGAAGAAGGACTTACGTCTGCTGACCCTTGGGACAGACACGGTCGCAGACGTCTCCTCCGAAGCCATCGGGGCACAGACATCTAAGTAAGCTTGTGTGAGAGAGAGAGAGAAAGAGAGAGAGAGACACTCACTTGCCATCGACCAGTTCTGCCTTGTTCATGCATCCTGTGATGACATCACAGTTTTCACCCGTGTAGAGACTTCCACACTTGCACTTGTCCTTCCCATCATTTGCAAATCGCCTGTCCTGTCCTAAATATCCACACTTATCATTCAAAAACAAAACAAACCGAATTTCGTCTTTCTCCAACAGGCCAGACGTTCGCAAGTGCGCCCATCCCATGGGACCTGAATGATAAAGTTTCTGACCTTGTAAAGATTCCAACCTTGCAGATGCACTCGATTTCTTTTCCTCCGATAGCCAGTTCTCCGTCGTGTTGACAGATGTTGGGAGTACATCTAAATTCGAATCTTTGGATTGAATTAGAGAGAGAGAGAGAGAGAGAGAGAGAGAGAGAGAGAGAGAGAAAGAGAGAATGTACACTCCGTGGAGACCAGAGTGTCCCTCGGGGCATCCGATGAATTCGTTGCATATGGGTCCCTTCCAGTTCTTCTTGCAAACACACTTTCCATCGACAACCTCACCGTGCACTGCAAACACATTATTTAAAGAAAACACGTAGAACTCGTAAGAGATTGTTCTCATTCATTCCATTCAGTCAATGAACCAACACAAGGTCTGATGTGGCTTTGTTGAAACAAATATTCAGACCTTGTTTACGTTTTAGCAGGTTGTAAAAAGCCACAAAGTATTATGTATTATATGAAATCTCGGCTGATGTTGATTTTCTCTGCATTAACCAATATGTCTCCACATTAGAAAAGGCTTATCTAATCGTTTGTGCAACTCGAGTAAGATTAAGATTCTTTGACCGTTTTTACTCTACTAGCAACTGTAATTGTAAATCTAAAAGGTTAGCTCAGCTATCCGTTGTTATAGTGGATTCAATACGGTTGTGTAAATCGAATTCTAAGTATATCAAGCTTGGATAAAAGGATCGTTCTCTCGTTTTGATGGCAACTATGGTTTAGACAGATGTTTTAGCTGCTGCGAATTACTGCTAGTGGATTCTCACAAAATGAAACACTGTGTTTACTTGACCTTTGTGATCGCATTGACCACAAAAGACCGCCGCGGGCCGAGAACCAAACCCGATTGACCACTGACAGAAACCAGCGACTGTCAAGTGTCATTCAGCTGACGTACTTCGCAAGTGTTTGCACTTGTACTCCTCGTAGGCGAGCTGTTTGTCAGGATCCGTCTCCTGGTACATGGAGCACTTCTCCATCGTGTTGTTCATTATTCCCAGACCAAAGTAGCTGTCATCTCCACAATATCCCACCGGAATATCACTAAAAATTTAACGTCCTCACTTGTTTCACAAGAAATACCTGATCTTCACAAGGAAATGGCCGCCGAGATCCTTGAGTTTCGGCCTTTCGGCCTCGGCTAGGCCGACGAGCAGCCCGATGCAGAAGAGCTGGAGCAGCATAGCCGCCGATGTGAAAAGCGAGGAATTTCTTATCGTCGAGGCCCTGAAAGAACAATAAAAGTGGCGGTAAACAGGGAGGGTCGGGAAGCAATGGGAGCGACGGCTGCAATCAGGAGACACGGACGAAGTTCTAATCAAATAGGAGAAATCGGGGAGAAGGAGTAAAGAACCAAGACGCTAGAGGCAACAAACATGCGAATTGGCCCGCGCGGGCTCTAATTAAAGACTCGGCCAAGGGAGTAAAGGGACACAGAGCAAAAATGGCAAGAGGATCCAAGCCATTTGATCGTTTTGTAGTTTTAAGAGAGAAATGGACATTCCTAACAAGACATACATTCGAAATTTACAGGTTACGAAAACTTTTCTGCTTTACAGCAAACACTTCGTTTGTTTCTCTTTAACTTTTCCATCCTGCTGGGATTTGAAAAAGGCACAAGGGCATAAGCACAGCCTGTACCTTGGACAGTTGAAGAATCCAGCATCAATGAAATATTACGGAAAAAACTATAAATTTCTAAAGTTTGTCCTCAGAAGATCCAAATGTTGGCACCAATAGGTGAATTTCGCTTCAGATAGGAGAATGGACAATTTATTATCGCGGGATTGGGTGGGGATTTCAGAAGGTATGTCCATTTAAGAATGAATGATGCATCTGCAGTGGTCTTTAGTCATGAATCCGCTGTGTAAAACAAACAGAAATATTTGTCGATAGGGAATGTTTGGAATGTTTGTCCACCTGCAGAATTGTAGATGTTAAATGGAAAAGAATAGTAATATTTGATGGAGAGGGGAATATTGGGCGCTGAGGTTGTTTGGAGGCCATTCGAGTGAAACAAGAGTGTCTCGCAGCACAAGAACGTCAAAATGAACCGAAAAACCGGCCACTCTCGTGGTTTCTGATAAATATGCGGCGAAGGGCGGCGACTGCAAAACTGCCAAAGAATGAACCGTAGCAATTTCGCGGCGGAGACGGTTTCCCTTCTTTAGAGGCCATTAAAGAGGATTCTGAAGGGATCCTCACCAAAGAGTATCCCTATATTTGGCTAAAATCAATGCTTGACGGAAGTTGATGCCCCGCCCATTTGTTGACAAGCAACGGGTCGATCGAGGGGAATAGGCATTTCTGGCAAAGAGCCAGGCGAGTAAACACCACTGGCAGAAGAAAACAAACAATTGTTCAGAAAAGGAGGCGAGGGAGAGGTCGATACGAGAGCCCGGCCTCCGACGGATACAGCTATCAGCCACAGCCCTTGTCAACAAGTAAAAACTGGCGGAGTGCGCGCAGCCGCCGCTTTGAATTGCAAATCGACGAAGAAAACACCCAACGACCTTTTTACTTGGAAAGATACCAAGACTCGTGAAAACATACAAAAGCGTAGATTGAAAGAAAAGAAGTGCATTTCTAGGACATGCGAATTCTCCTAAACCATCAACAAGGGACTGTCACTTGGTTTGCGGGGCAGGTTCTGTCCTTGGATGAAGTGAGAGTGAATTAAGGGAGGGATACTGAAAATGGAGGGTAAACAATGCCTATTGGAGGCGGTCGTCGAAGCCTTCAAAAATCCTCATCAGATATACTCGCTGGGGACCTATGACTAATTGAGGGAGGCTCTGAAGAGGAACGGCTGTCCCAGACGGGGTGCCAACCGCCTGCTCTCCGAAACGCCGTGATTACGCGGAGGCAGTCAGGGAGCACTTCCGTCGCCGGGGAAGGCTTTCCTGTGCAGAGGGCAGTAAAGTGGAATTGAAACACCCGCCGAGAAGGCAATGGGAACAACACCGGCAAGAACCCATCTCACAAAAGATGTCTTACGGAGGCAATTGTGTAAAAACAGCTTGCCCTAAAAGCTTTGACTTACAAAATGAACATTCAAATTCTCTTCAATCCATGCAAACATGTATCCGAAAAAGAAAAAGCAGTATCCTCTTTCGGAAATCATTAGATTAATCAATAAACTGCTTTTCTTAAATTTGTGTTGGCTTGGCTTCCATATTTTACGAAGTCAAAGAAGAGAAGCGACGGAAGAAAAAGAGGAAAAGGGTTGTTCTTCCAAGCGGCTGGTAGATTGCGTGATGCGCGTGTTTTTGTCAGCCGGTCGTAACCCAGAACGACGTCGGAATTAAGCGGAAGACCGTTGTGCCAGCTGGCCAGCAGGGACTTGGTATTTTCACCAGATGTTTTGGCGCCACATTCAAAGTTTCTAAAGTAATGGCTATTGCATTTTGTTCAGAAGGGACAATAGGTAGAGGCAGGAAGAGAAAGAAAACACGATGGCCTCTTTAAGAACGCATGCTTTCGAACGGAGGCCATCCTTCAAAGGGAGACGTCAGGCGTTTTTCCGCCGCTCGGGATATTCTAGCCGCGCATTGTTGTTGTTGCGAAGGCGACGGAGACTCATTGCCCTATTGCGTTAGCCGGATTAGAGAGTGCCACCTCCCACGGGAAACGATCACTTGGAATCCGATTGTCTCCGGATGCACATTTGCATATCAAGACGAGAGGACTAACGAAGCGACCGCCAATTGGACGGGATTAGAGGCCAATCACCAGGACAATTGGAGGGCGAAAGAGGTGAGAAAAGGCAATGACGACCATAGGGAGAGAGGATGAATTAGTTGGTTCTACGAAGAGATACAGAGAGACAGAGAAATCAACTCACCGTCAGACCTTTCCCATTCCCCGTGAGTCAGTCCCTTACTTTGTGAGAATTTCGCACTTGCATGACTCTCGCTGAGAAGACAGCAAGGGTCAAACACAATCACTTCCAATTAGTAAAAACTGCTCAGCAATGTTTTCTTTTCGAAACCTGAGAACACAGCTTTTCTTCGTTTGTATTTAAGCCACAAAGCCCAATTGAGAGCTAGGATGGATCGAAAAACAAAAGAGGAGGCTTGTTTTCCCGGGAAAAGGAAGATTCGTTCTCAGCCGAGGGAATTCCAACGGAAGCAATCGTGCGGAGGACAATGAAGGGAGGAGTGGCGAGGGATCGACGGAACACGGTTTGTTATCCGCGGTCGCTGTTTGAGTAGGCGGCCGATCGTCAACACTTCCATTCCAGTGGAAAAAAACGCCTCTAATGGCACTGAAAACCAACCGAACCCGGCTGTCACTAACGCCGCTTTTTCATCGATTTCGATGCAGAATATGCGCCAAGCGTTGCCACGGGGAGGATAATCCTCGTGACCGGCTGGCACGAAGGAGACTGACCGGCTGGCTGCAGCCGAAAGGGCTCCACGAGCATCCATAGGTGGCACCCGGCTGTCAACAACGGATTACCCATAGACAGGTGCGGAATTATGTTATTGATTAGGCTAGCTGCTGCCAATTATCACGGACCGAAGAGCAGAAGTGACAGCCGGCTGTTACCTGTTAAAGGAGAGGGTGACGGGAACGAACGGATTGTTTGTCCTTTGTTTACGCGTTGCTGCCAGCTGCCATATGTTGCCAATAAGAGTTGGTGGCAATTAGAACAGCAGGTGCGTCCGGTGTCGATCAATGGGCATATGGTCTTTGGCCGAAAGAGGAAACCCCGGAATAGTGGGTTGGCAGGAGCCATAATTGGAATGAGGAGGGGGAAGAGAAGAGGCGAATACATTAGGTAAAGATGAAGAAGTTTGGTTACAGACAGAACTACAAAAGGGGATTTCATGTGATCTATCGTGCGGTTCCCGCACAACTAAAGATTGGAACCGGACGATAAAAATAGCGTGGGATCCTCCTGTCCGAATTCAAGGCGAGGCCTTGGGATGTCGGTCGTCTCTTTTATAACAGGTCAATTTTTGTGACAGGTCGTATCAAAAAACAGTTTTTTGGCAGATAAGGGTATTCGAGAGGGGCGGGATTCACAGAAACGAGGAACACTTGAGATACCCTCTATCTTTTCTATTTTCTCTCTCTCTCTCTCTCTCTCTCTCTCTCTCTCTCTCTCTTCACCATCCCTCTCCGTTATCAAATGAAAATATTCATTTAGCACATCATAATAGCAAACAGTAGGCCATGGCAGGAAGAAGGCCCTAGCCGTCGGAACTGTTCCCGACGCCACCTGTCTACTATGGCCCTAGTGCCAGCCGGCCGTACAGGCGACCCGTAATTGCCAGCCGGGTGACATGTGTCGGTCGGCATTAGGCCGCAAAGAAAGACATCCCTGTCTCGCATTTGACCCGTCAGAGGTACGTTGGAGGAGGAGCTGGCTCCAACATCTGAAGACCAGCACCACACATGGATTTGTAGGCGCTCTTCTGAAAACGAACTAAGTCTATATCTCCGAATTCTTTCTCTCTCATGCTCTCTCAAACCAACCATCGGTGTTCCCTCCAAATCGTCGATGTCGTCCAAGTTCCAAGATCGTTCAGCTATCTGAGATTCACTTTGAAAACGCTCTACAACCCCTCACCGATTGGTATCCCGTGGATGACTTGTGGTCGGAATCGGTTTCCTTCCGCCGACAGAACACGTTGCGGTACTCTCGCTGGTATTTCTCCTAAATATTAAAATTTCAAAGGATCCTCATTAATACTTAAAGGGGCCATCAGCCTCATTTTCAAAAGCAAGGCTAATCCTATGCTAATCAGCCCAATTGTGAAAAAAAGTTGTTTGGAGTGGTGTTGAAAAAAACTTATTTTAATTGAAAAGAGGGAATTACCATATGGATAATTCTCATTCCGAAAAGGAGGCTGATGGTCGCTTTAAAGATAAAAAGCAACACTAAATCTTACATTGAACAGTCCGTAGATGATTGGATTTAAACAGGAATTGCTCATTGCAAGCCAATGGGAACAAAAGAAGAAGACGTTGATGTACTTCCAGGCGTTGATCTCCGGTTTGATCTCATTCAAGAGGAGGTAGGTCTCGAGAGGAAGCCAGCAGAGGGAGAAGCAAGCGACCACAATCACAAGCATATTGACCAGTCGACGGTTCACTTGTTCTGGAGGACGATTGGCATTGGTGGATGAGGTGGTGGTCCAGATCTAAACGGCCGTCTTCTGAAGACCAAAGACCTGACCTTGATGCCAATCATAGTATAGGCAGTGTCTATGATTATCATAGGAACGAAATACTGTATAATTGTGAGGTAAATGTTGTAAATCTTCCACCAGTCAGCTTCTGCGTGAACTGGGCGACACTAAATGAAGAATTGCGGAAGAAGAGAGGGCGGGTACCTGAGCGATTGTAGAGTTGGTCTCGCTGTCATCGAGGAGGTAAACGTCATGGAATAAGCCATGGGGAATAGAGACGATGCCAGCGACTATCCAAATAGTTACCACAAGGAGTCTGGAGGCGAAATCAGATTGAGGAATGGAAGAAGACTCACTGGGCACTTTTAGAGGAGAGACGAGTTCCCGTCTTTGGGAAAAAGGTTGTTCGGAATTCTTGGATGGCTGAGGCAGTGAGGGTAAAAACGGAAACAGAAAGGGACACTGTCTCAGAAAAGGGAACAATCTGGCACAGGGATCGAGGCAGAAACCACTCCTGAAACGATTTGTTCAGAGAAATAGAAACATACAGGCAAACAGAGACAGAGACAGAGACGCCACGCGAAAGAGAGAGAGAGAGAGAGAGAGAGAGAGAGAGAGAAATACCGTTGTGAAGACCTACCTGGAAGAGAGCCGCCTGGAATTTGAAAGGAATGGCCAGAATTCCTGTGAGCAGGTCAGCCAAGGCCAAATTAATGATAAAGTAGGTTGTAATGGCCCTCGTCCTGTAAATGTGTCTCATTATTTCTCTCTCTTGCCTCCCATGAAACACTTAATTTTAACTCGGCCGAGTGCGTTCCCAGCGCGAAATGAGACTTTTTCCCCTGCGAAAATAGGTTTTGAATGGGAAAAGTACTGGGAAGCTGCTCGTGCGCAAAACATCATTCCCATTAGGCTCCAAATCTGTCTTCCGGGGGAAAGAAGAATGAGAATATGAAAGTACAATATTTCCTTTGTCGACTTTGCAAAACATTTAGTCCTTTTCTTCATTTTTACACGAAAACAAGAAAAAATTTGTTTCGCAAAAATTACAGTAGAAAAGGACTGATCTGACTCTATTTGCATTTTTATATTTGCTTTTATAAACATTACATCACAGCAACCCTTTAGCAAGACGTCACTCTCCTCTTTGCCTTTGCATTCGTGACTTTTCTTTCTTTCGGAAGCTCCGACCCCCAATTGTTTCTGACAACCGACTGTTGACACCTTTCCTTGCCCTTCAAGTCCTCAGGTTCCTTCTGGACTCACCGAAGACGCCTCAATGTGACGTAGATGACCAAAGAGTTGCCGACGACTGCCAGAATGGCGATGAGAGCGTAAAGGGCACACCAGACGACCTGAACACTCTTGGTGATGAATTATTGGAGCAATGCCAATCAATGTCAATTAGATGTCTGGCGTCTGAGACGGAAACAAAGTTCTTTATGAAAGAACTTTCTCTTAGTCTTATTTACCCCGATGGAACAAAAAGTATGGAACTACCAAGGCCATTTGGGCAAAAAGACAAACAAACAACAAAAGGAACAAGGCAGGCAGAGACACTTTGGCAATTGATGTCACGCATACGACGATTGAGGTCTTGGTTTTAAACGGCTCACTCAGTCATCGACGAGTTCATTACAGTGCATGCAAAGTGTTTTATGGAAGTTAATGAAGCACAATCGAAGGTTCCAACAGTTCAGTGACTATTGAATTCAAGTGTAATGCTTATTTGTAATACGGCTCCCAACCAATGCGTGCGCAATGCGTCAAAGTTGCGTCAAAGCAAGTTTCAATTCTTTCGAAAAATGCGCCTTAAAGGCAGTGTGTGATTCCTTTGTGAATGCAACCGATTCGCCAGTTTTCCGCAAATATGATTCCGTCGGTCTGTTTTGCAGAAACTATTTACTCCTTTCAACCACGCCAACTCTGAATATAAATAGGTTAATACTACCTGTTTATGAGCTCATAGTCTCAGACTTTGACAGGTTTCTTAAGTGAAAGGCACTGTTTCACTTCACAGAACAACAAGAACAGCTGTTTAAAAATATTGTAATAAGCGAAGGGTATTACGCCAAATAGAAAACATTTTTTTACTCTGGAATGGTAACCACGTACGCTCTAAATGCTATCTTCATCAATTTGGCTAATCAAAGAAACGGTGGTATTCAATGGTTTGAGAAAGGCCGGATAGAGACACTCACCACTCACTCACTCACCCACTCACTCACTCACTCACGATAGAAGATTCATCTAATGGCTTTCCCCAAATATGCCTCAGCCTTGCAATCCCTGCAACTGGATCTACACCTCCCCTTCTCCGTCTACTGGATGTTGACTGGAAATCTTGTTGATCACAAATGACTCTCTCAGGCCATTTGAAGAGAATTCCCGAGTGCACCCACCAGTTCCAGAATCGACAGTTCGTAGAGGACGACGTCGTCCCCGTCGTAGTCCAACTGCTCCACATCTGCCATGAGCTGGGCTGAAAGAAGCTGTGAAAAGAGTCTTGTAATTGACTCCTGGCAAGGACAAATGAGCGAAAACAGGATACATTATACATGTGGGGATCAGTGTTTGCGGGTAGGCGACCCTCGGCCGACCACTTCTGATGGCATGCGGGATGGAAGAGAATGCACCGAACGGATGGGACGGAATGGATTAGACTCACAGATGGTACTCACGATGTTCAACGAGTCTTTGCAGTGTTGGTAATTTTGTTTCCTCTATCGAAGCAAAGAGAGAAGCAGAGCTGACAGTGTGTATAAATAAGTCATAAAGGGATTTCCCCGTTGTTTGGTCCAATCTAGTCCAAGTGCATGTGTATATGTTTCAAAGGGAAGTACCTACCATTGTTATGCTTTCCCTCTCTCGTATTTCTAAATCGAATCCAAAGTTTCCAGAAAACAACCCGTCAGTCGAGGTTTCCGGGTTGTTTTCATTAGAAACGTCTACTCCAGGTGGCTGTACTCATATTTTACAGGAGCAGGCGAAAATAAAAGTTTTGAAAGGGAAAAACGAACGGAAATGTTTTGGTTTCTTCTCTCACACGAGTTTCATTGATCTTTAGAAGCTTGTCGATTGAATAAACATGAAAATGAATATTTTTAAACGGATGAATCCTTGACGTCCTTGATTTACTTCTACTGAAAGTTTTAATTACCAATATTTCATCCAAAAAGAGGATAGGGCATTGACCTACGTAAAGAGGCCTATTTACAAGTTAGATGAAAGAAAAGTTATAGACTTTATTTGCCCTTTCTTTGGAACCGTGGGAGGCAACGAGTTTCGACGGAAATTTATTAAATTGTCAACTATGGTTGAAACCCAAGAAAAGTTTGAATTTCCAATGAACTCACTTTACAGTGTCTGTTTCGTTTGAAAATATTTGAATCACTGATCCTCAACAAGACAATTTCTCATAAACTCAAGTTCATGGGAATGTAGGTGCTGAGATAACATAGAAAAGTTTCAAAGTCCATTTTTCTCTCTTTTCTCCTCTGCGACTTTCCGGATTTCTGAGCTTTGTACTTCGGTGCACAAGAAAGTCTGAATCATATGGCTGTAGTAATCTAATCCAGTTTTGTGAAGAAAAGTTCCCGAAGGACGGCTGGCACGAAGAAGGCCGTCTGGCAGGAAGCGAGGGGGCGTGGTCGGAGGGGAACGAAAGAAAGAACGGTTATTAGGGAAACGAGGAACACGTGCTGAAGCCCTGCCTTTATACGCCAAGGTTTAAAGTTTTGGAAATTCGAGCGGCTGAAAAACAAAATGAAGTATTCGGATTTCGGTAAACATTCTTTGTCTGGAATTTCTCTCGGTTATTCGATTTCAAATGAATTCAAAGCTCAATTCAAATGAATTCAGCTAACGCTCCGAAGAGTGTAAAACGGTGTTGAATTAGCGAGAATCGGCTGTGGAACCCAGTTGTGAGGGCCGTAAACCACGGACACATTGCACTTTTAATCGCACATAAATGTGGAATGTGTTTGCTGCGCGGAACTTCGCAAAAGATTCTAAAAGATTGTTTATCGGTCGGTGGAAACGACGTACTCGTATTCCTCAACAATCTCATTTTTAGAGTATTTACATCAGCCAAAGACCAGTGGGCGATTCTCGACATTAACACTTGCATTCATTCTGTTAAGGTTGACGTGAATTTCCCCGACCCTATTTTCTCCCACTTGTTTTTCAAAGAAACTGTATTTTCATTACTACCTTACCGAAGAGCCTCAGATATGAAGGATCAAGGAGGAAAGTGTTCGACCAAGTTCCTCCCTTTGAATTCCGAGTTATGGGAAGTTAAAGAACAGAAGGGTAAGGATGACACCGGTTCGTGTTCTACACCAATGTGGAATTAATTCTCAAATTAATCACCCTCCTATTTTGAAGACGTTCTTTTCAGAACCTTGTGAATATTACGACAAAAATCTTTTGCAACACAAAACCAAACTCAAAGTGGATTTTGGTGATAGAAACGGATGGGGGACAATCGAGTTTTCGCAATCCCGTGTCGTTAATGGACTGTGTTCTTGCCTCCAAACAATTTAAGAGACACTTCCTGCGGGATTCGGAAGAAGAAAGAGACATAGGAGAAGAGACGATGAAAGAAAAGAAAGGGGGTAGAGGGTCCTTCTCTCCATGAGCCTCTCCCCTGCGTCTCCCAGGACCATTTCCCGAAGAAGAAGCCTCGAAGGACAAAAACGGTCCCGCGGGCCCATTGGGGACGGCTTTCCTGTTTGGACCAAAAATGCGACAGACAATCGGTCTAACGAGAAAACTATAGGTCGAAGCAGAAATCACTCGTGTTGCAGGGAAGGGCCGTTCTCGACGAGTCATTAGGAGGGACGTCAAATGACTGCGCGGAATCACGGGAACAGGAGCCATGGCGGACTAATTGGATATGAAACTTTGGTCAGAGGCATTGTTCAGTGAGGGAAATTGTTCAGTGAGGGAAAAAAAATTCAGTAAAGGATACAGAAGGACAATTGAAGAACCAATAATGAGAAATTATTAATCTAGGCAATTTACGCAGGATGTATGCGTGTGTACGTGTGTATATGAACTAATTGGTATGTATGATACACACGTGTAGATACGCATTGTAGAAGAATAAAGTGTAAAGAAGGCTGGCCTTGTTGCCCGTCCAGACAAGTTAAAACGCAGTGGGACGAGCATCATTCGTGCAAAAAGGCCGCATAACATGACGACAAGAGATCCATCGAAGCTCGCGGTTGCACAGCGACAAAGCGATGAAAGCATACCCAGCTGTGGTTAGAAAACATAGAAAAAACGATAAGGAATTAGGTTTAATTCAACATAAATCATTTCTCAAAATACGACTGTAAGCCAGATTATATAACACATTTTCACATTGGAATCTAATAAGAGGAGGTTTGAAGTCCCAATGTCGGGTGACTAATGGGTCTGTGGGAATGGGCCGGGTCTTTAGGGATTATCATTCCGCGAATCCAGACACCTTTTGGTCGAAATGGGATTTTGGACAAATGGTGGGAGACGGGTGTTTGCTCTCTTTTGCAGGGAGGCTCTGTGGAGGAATTGCCACCTCGGCTGAAATACGGCCATCCCGAAGACACGAAAATCACGGGTTTCTGAGGGAATGAAATTTCTATAGCAATAAATATTGTAGCTGATTCAATTTTACAGTACCATGCACAAATAATTTAATTGGGTAAAGAAGGACATTTTGGCAGGATTGAGATGAAGAATACACTGCATTCATTAAAATGGTGTCTGTAATCTCGGCGCAATATGTTGCTTGATGTTGTAATATCCTATATATCTTCTTGAAAGATGCGTTTCCTCGTTTGCAAGAAAGGCTTCGTCACAAACTGAAACAGAGGGTCATTGTATTATTCACCTCTCCTTTTAGGCTTATGAAAAAACTATTTCACGGGTTTACAGTTAAAACTATAGAAGTTTCGTTTGTATGAAACATGTGCAAGCGTCAGAACGCTTGAACCTTGAAATATATTTTTCATTTTCATCGTTTCATAGTGTCCGTAACTGTATGTGTGGTCTTTCTTTACACTTCTCGCGAGCCTCGATTCTGGCCGTACATTTCCTCCCCTCTACATCCCTACAGGTCCTCCTTCTGTGGCAGCCATGTGGAGCGGCGGGCGGAGTCGATTAATCCGAATAGCGCAATCGGCAGTCGTCTTCCTCAATGCTGCTCGAGACCTGGCTTTTGCCGTCGGGCGATCGTCCTCTCCCCCGATTCTCCATCTTCTTCCTCTTCGCCTCGGTCATCTTTGTCGGTCTGCTTCTGAATTTTCTAGTGGCTTTCCGGATGCTTCGACTCTTCCGCACAGACCGCCACCAGGTACTTCATCAATTATTCAATCAAGAAAAACCATGCTTTTGAATATTGGTCAATTGGTCGCAGACACGGTGCATATACATTTGCGCCTGATTAACAAAGAGATGGTTGAGAAATATGCAAGGTCAACTTTAATGCGAATATACAGATCTCTATCTAAAGGAAAAAAACGAAATTTTGTTTGAAAATCTTTAAAAGGGTCTCATTTAATGTTTCAGTTCTTGTCTGGCACCGGTGTCTTCCTGACTGTGATGGCCATTTCCGACAGTCTGGCGATGGTCTCCTCCTTCTCCCAGCTCCTGTCCTCCCTCCTCTCTCCCCCCGCCCTCTTCCATCTCATCCTCTGCTCCTCTTCCGAATGGACTTGGCGTGTCACCTTCTGTCTCTCCATGTACTCTTGGCTCTGCATGTCCTCTCTTCGCTACGTTGCCGCCCTCCGTCCTCTACAGTACTCCCTGCTCGGCCGGGGCCCTCTCCTCGCTCTCTCCGCCGTCGCAGCCATTGCATTCATCCTCAATCTACACCTCTTTCTCTCAGTCTCAGCTGCAGACGTCTGTATTCTTCATGTTGACGTGAGTTACAAAGACTTTAAGAGCCTTCCTGGGATGCCACAGGAAGTGTCATCCCCTAATGCGGAAATTTAGCAATTTCCTAGATCTCATCCTTTGACTTTCAAAGTATTTTATCTAGAATTTTCTTACCATTAGGTGAAACAAAATGACTTTCGTGGGAAAGAATAAATCGGATTTGCTGGATTGGTGTCAGATGGCCCAACATATCGACATTTTACTTTTTGTGCTTTCTAATCCTGTTTTGACATTTGAAGCCTCAAGTAAATTGAAAATATTTGTCTTATAAGAAGTACAAACTTTCTCTCTCCCCTTCTCTCTCTGTCTTTCTCTCTTTTTCTCTCTCTCTCTTTCTCTCTCTCTCTCTCTCTCTCTCTCTCTCTCTCTCGTTCTCCTCTAAAATGTTGTTTCAGTCGATGACTGCCGTGTATGGCTTCATGGACGTCTTCCTCTCCTTCGTCGTTCCCTTCCTAGCCATCCTCGCAATGGATATGAGGGTTCTCTTCTGTCGAAGCGACCGTCGCCATTCCTCCCAGCCTTTAATCTTTTTCAAGAAAGTAGACGACGATAATGAAAAGGTTCGTTTGTTTCGTCTTATTTCTTCATCCTACAATTCTGATGTTAGTCCAATGTGGATTAGGCTGGAAACGTAATCTCTTGGAACATTACGCAAAAAACATCTCCTGTGCGAATCCATCCGCTCACCGGATCTTCGCAGGACCAAATCCGGATTAAAAACGCGCAAAACGAGCAATGCTTAACGTGGAAACAACGTTTCGTCGAGTGAGACATCGAATGAGCCGATTGGTATTTAACCAAAAACAAGCGAAACTTTAAAGAGGAACTGGGTGTTTTTGAAGAATAACGTACTTTTAGTTAGCAACAATGCTAATGTTGAGTAGCTGAAATTGTTGTAAAGCGGAAACGTCTTGCCTCCAAAACTTTCAAATAGTGCAAACAGTGTTAAGACAGAAAGGAGATCAAATGGCTTTTTGAGCTAAATAATTTTCAATTAAATAAAGATCCATTTAAAATGAAATAGCTGCCCATATTCAATCGTCCGCTTATTCCAGAAGAAGACCTCTGCTATGCGTCGTTTCATGTCCATCACCCTCCTCCATCTGGTCCTTTGCTGTCCGGAACACTTTGTCCGAGCCCTGCGTCTCTCCCAAGTCCAAGTCCAACCGACTCTCGTCCATGCAGCCCGTTGTCTCTCATTCGTAAAGGTGTGTTTCTGGCAGAAAGGATACCTCTCCTTCAGTTCTCCTTCAATGCCTTCTACCTCACTTCCTTCGTCTTCGACCGAAACGTCGTCTCGAAGCAGTCCAGTTCCCGTGCGCTGTCCGTCAGTCTCCGTCGCCTCGACGACCAGCCCTCCATCGTCCCCCGGGGTAGATCAAACACCGTATCCTACCGTGCTCCCACGCCCGTCCCCATTATTCTCACCCGCAATTCCTCTTGTATGTGCCTTGATCAAACATCCCCGAATTCCCCTGTGAAATAGAAGCCAATTGACAAGTAGAATTTGCTCAATTTAAATGCCACTATGTAAATAATATTTTGAGAAACTAATTCACTCTGAAGCCATTCGATGGTCTCGTCTTAAAATGGAAGCATTTTAGTTGAAACTTGGCGTTTCCGATGGCTTCCTTTTGTCTGTCAGACAGGGAAATGTGCATCTGAGATTAGGATTAACGCAGGAAAAGGGAAAATGTTAAAGGATGATTTGTCTGCGATGTAAATTTGTCTGTTATTCTTTGGTCAGTTGAAGAGGGAGCTTTTTGAGAACTTATGTGAATATTGGAAAAGTTGCATATCTGACATGTACCCTTTTGTGTTAAAAAATGTGTTTATTTCTTATAAAATTCTAATGAAAGTGAGTTTTACCCAAAATTACTCGTTGCCTGAATACTCCTCAATTACAAGTCTTTCCTCTGACTGCGGCGGAGTTGACGCCTGGCTTTGACGAAGCGAGGACTTCTTCTGACCCATTCTGCCACCTGAAAGATATACTCTCTCGCTCCCTCGCTGAAATTCTTATTCTCTCTCCCCCCCTCTCTCTCTCTCTCTCTCTCTCTATTCCATCTTCTTTGATCTAACTACGTCTTCTACCCCTCTTCGGCCTCACCTTTGCCACTTGTCTTGTGAATTCCTCCACATCGAAGCTGTAATTGAGAAACTTCGGCTGTCCTCCCGTGGCATGCGGTCGCAGGGATTCCATCTGAACTCGGCTATTCGTCGCCCAATAGTGCGAGTGTGCAGTAATAAAAAAGAGCAGCTGCCACGCGCCGATTCATCAAAACACTACGCCACTTTTTCACGTGGAACAGAGGAAGGAAGCGTTCAAAATACTTGAAATATTAAACGAACCTTTTCATCTGGCCATGTGAAATACTTGACTCCCCTCAGACGGGATAGGTCCCTGTAGCATCCTCTGTCCTCGCAGTGGTATCTACATAGAACAAGTAAGAGTGGAAACATGGTAAGATTTTAATGTGTATACTCCGATCGATGTGATAAAAAAACATACAGTTCGTAAACAGCAGCCCAATCGGGAAGGAAGAGCAGATGAGTGAGGCCTGCCCCGTGGATGCCCATGAGAACGTCCGTCTGGCGAACGACGGCCAACTGATCGAGGAACGGCGTCGAGTGGTCGAAGGAGACGACGGACAGACGGACCCCCGCCAGCCGGCTGGCAGCCGATTCGAGCTGAAAGCAGTGTAAGCCAAGCAATGGCCGCCCCCGTCGCCTACCGCACCTCAGACGATAAAGTGGGTTTTCCTTGTTCAAATTACAATATCGCCTACATTTCAAAATACATATAGCGATTCGATTTGTCGTAAATGTTGCAAATCGGCAGCTGCCGGCCGCCCCGTGGTAGCGCAGGTAGAGGCAGCTGCCAGCTAAGATTTGCATCCGCCAAGTCAGCTCTCGCTTTTTGGGGGATTCGTGTTTTTTTAAATGCATAATTTGCCTTTTGCATTTTCTCATCATAACTTCTAACATGAATTGATTTAACGGTCTTATAAATTTATATGTCTACTTAGGCATACATTAAAGAGAATTCTTTAAGGTTCGGTGTGACTAGTCAATGTTTCTGATTCATAATGAACTAAATACAGATTTAAATTTAAAACGTTTATATGGTTTCAAAAACCTATTGCAGTACACCCCTTCCTTTCCCCCTGTCGTCTACTACCGCGATACTTTTGGCTTAGACGGGATCCGCATGGATGGCGACATAGACGACAATGACAGCATCGCCACAAGAAGCACGGGTACCAACCCCTTCTATAGATCCACTGGGGTTTCAGTCCGAACGACAATGAACATTTACCCTCCTGGGATGCAGGAAAGCGGGATCTCCAGAGTCACCAACGCCAGCCAACCGTACCAAGTGGAACAAGTGGCCACCAGCAGAGTGGTCACTGCCAAGGCTACCACCCTTCTAAGGGCAACTGCAGTGGCCTTCGGAAGTGCCGTCCAATTGGTACTTTGAGTCTTCTGAATCCTTTAAAGCTAAGCTGCAGTTGATGCTAGCCTTAATCAGCGTCTTCTTCGACGGATGTCCGTACTTTGCATCACTTGCGATTTGTTGCATTCTCCTTGTCGACACTCTCATAATTCTTATGTTCGCCAAATGCTGCCCTACTATTGGATGGCTGGTCAGTTTATTTATGTTTTTTATGTTGCAATCGTTGGTTGATTGAATAAAACAAGAACCATTGCAACTTTAAAGTGCTTCAATGACTTTCCAGTGGGCTGGCAGTGCGGCCGCCATGCTCTCCCTGGTCCTAAGCGTGCTGCTTTTCTTCTGGACCGCCTTCCTCATCAACAGCGAGGACAAATTCCTGGAGAAAGTAGGCGCAAGGGAGAATCGCATTGTGACGAGCACTCGCATCGCCATGTACTCTTTGGAAATGTTCTTCACTCCCATCCACGGTAAGCCTCTCTTTCTTTCTTCACCCTCCCCCTCAGCCATCGCCGCCTCCGTCGCCCTCTACTGTCTCTATCCACATCTATCGGAAAAGAACAACGAAAGTGTCACCAGGGCATATTTCCTGAGCGAACCACCCTTGGGACATCAGGTAAAGGAACGTATATAATCTAAACAGGATTCAGAAGATTCTTGTTCCCATCGAATTGCGGCAAATGCGGTCTTCCAGCGACACGGAGCCTGATCAGGCGTCGATTGGAGTGCAGACGAGTGGAACACGCACTCAGCAGATATGATCATCAGACACTTCACTTTATGAATTTTGGAGTTATCCTATGTTTCGAGGAATGTCAAAATAGGTTCAAAGGAATGATAAAAGGGATTCCTTATAGTTTAACCATGTGTCTCATGTGGTTATTTGGTTATTCCCAACTGACCTCCTTTATGTTGGTTATCCTCCTGTATTGTGTGTTTCTAGCGAGAAAAGTCACCCGAATGACTCCGAGATCAGGCTGGGGAGGAGGAACTCCCAGGCGATGAAGGACGTGCTGTGAGAAGGCGTGGACAAGTCCTGAGCCAGAGCACCCAGGGGTCTAAAGTAGCTGACTTCTGTGACTCCCCTTCCACAGACCAAGACGGTATTGTAGAAGAGGCCATGTCGCTGCCTCGCCAGAAGAGGAAGCATCGCCTCTCGGAAACAAACCCTCTTCCCAGCGAGAGAGATCAATTCCACTGGCTGATGACTACTGAATGCCTTCCAGGTGACCCCAAACGTAGAGTCCTTGTATCCCATGCTCCCCTGCATCAGAAAGTATTCTGCCAATTGCTAACCTACCGTCTCCCACCAGACAATGTCCACGTCTCTTCCAAATGACCCATTTATGTGCTGTGAGGCGTAAAGATTGACAAAGTCACAAAAGTGGTGGTACATGTTGACAGCTGCATCCAGTTTCATCACTACTGTTGGTCTGTCGAATATAACATCGCAATGATCCGTATCAACTTTAAATCCATCGTTTGGAGTGAAATGCTCCAATTCATGAGCCCTGTAATGAAGTTTAGGTTCTATTGGAAGTTATTTTCTACCAATTTGTGAGGTAACCCTTATATTCTGTATGTTCCTTCAGTAATTCTCCATAAAACCTCTTCTGGCAATTGCCGCCTACCTCCCCCTCGTGAATAATGTCATTGCGGTACCTAAAGCCCTGTTGTTTTAAACAAGAGAACATTACATTTTGGAATTCCTGGGATTGAAGGAACGCAGATCGAATAAAATGTTCTTAGCGTAACAGTAGCGTAGGTCATCTGAGCAGCGGAGTGAGGTCCCTTCCTGAAGCGAGTGAGCTGTCTGTCTTCTATTTCTTACCTGTGCATCCGACTGGCAAATGTCAATCAAAGCAGCCCTTTCACTGACGTAGCCAAAATCAGCTTGTTTGTGGAACAACTCATGATGATTTTCCTTTCTGAATTCAGCTCAGAGGAACATTAAACCCAACGGACCCTTTGTCACAAGTTCCATAGCCGATGGAGCTGGTGTAGGAATCAGAAAAGAGGCATCCGGGTTCGAAGCCCCAGCAGAGATCACTGGGGGCAGCCTGAAGTGAGAAACGTGCACACCGCGGATTACGGTAGGTTCACTCTCTTTATTTCTCATGTTTCGCCGCGTTTAAAAGATTGGTAATACCAATTGCAGAACGAAAAAGCAGCAAGCTCTGACTACTGTCAGTCTCTGCCTTATCAGAATAGATTCGAAAAAATCGCCAACTACTCCAGTGAAGGAATAATTTTCCAAAACGATTGAGCCGTATTATCAGTGCGACAGTTTTCAGTTTCAGCGGAATGACAAAATCAGTTGGAGTCTTCCTCTTTGAAGGCAAACCTTTTTAATTTCAGGAAGATATTGGAGGTGACTAGGGGGAAGTTCCAGATGATCCCAATTGGAAGAAAAGACGTTTCCCAAGAAACAGCTGAGGACAAGAAGGAGAGTCCCCATCTGAATTCCGTGTTTGGGCTTTCGCCAGGGGAAGAGGATCGAACGCGTTACTAACTCGGTGATTTCTCACTTCTCGTGATAAAAGTACAAATGAGGTTCATAAAATATACAGAATAAACGAAGAAGACAGCAGTCACACAGCAAACTGCGATCGATAGCACAAAAGGCAGCCAGCTGCTGTGGGAAAGTTCTAGCGGGGGTACTAGGGGGGAAACGATGGCCTATACGGGTAATTAGACAGAAAGGCAATCAATCAATAAGGGAAGGCAATGATATAGCGATTGGGGGAGGGAGAGAGAGAGAGAGAGAGAACTTAGGCCCGCGGGGACTGCTTCAGACGGGTAAGGATGCCTTCCAACACATCCACCTTCACTATCAAATCCTTGATGATCCGGTTCACTCGACTAGAGAAGCTCTTTCCCTCCGGAACTACCTGAATCATGGGAATAGAGAAGACATATGCAGGAAACTACCTCCTGACTGGTAGGGGAGAGGGGGTCTTTGATGAAGTCGCTCTGGTCTCCGGTCAGTTCCTTCCCGGGCGTCGGTTCATCCGGAGTGTCGTCGTTGCGCTCCATTCGAAGGGGTCCGACCACCAGCCTCGGGCGCTCCTTCAACTCCTCCCTGGGAGAAACGTCTTTTGGTAACTCCGACGTCATCTCACCTCAGTCTGTACATTTCCTCGGCGGCCGTCTGTCTCTCTGCGATCTCGCTCTCCAGCAAAGAGGCCTTCTCCATCGCCTCGTTCAACTGAAACCGTAAATACACCAATTGAAGAGGATGTGAACCTTGGCGACGAGGTCCTCCATCTGCTGCTGACTGTTCCTCTCCGACCTCTCCAGGTCGTCGTTTTTCTGTTCCAACTCGCGCTGTTTGTTCTTGTACGCCTCGTTTTTCTCATTCACGAGTTTCACCTGGAAGAATTAAAATTAATATTTCACAGCACAAAAAATGGCTGCAGTGTGTCAATATCACACTGTAATTTCTTATTATTAGCCTCGAGCGAGTATCCAGTAAATGCCTTACCTCCGCCCTGAGACTCTCCTCTATCTTGGCGCTCTCCCTCATCTGCGCCTCCGCCCTCTCCTTCAGCCTCTCCAGCTCCATCTCCAGCATTGCCAATTTCCGGTCCTTTTCCTTCACCTCCTTCTGGGATCTCTCCAATTCTGAGTCGAGGATCTTCTCGATCTCCGAAGAGGAGGCTTTCAATTCCTCGAATTCCGCCTGGAAGAGACCAGATATTTATTTGTATTTCGAATTTTCAATCTTTGGTTGGTACATTTTGGTAAACAAGAACAAGCAAACTCCTCTTCGGGCATTAGCCAGAGCGCCAACCCAGGCATGACCGGTAATTACGTAATGCAACGGAAATGAGGTCTTCGGAGAAAGAGAATATGCACCTTATGACATCAATCCCCAGCTTACTTGAACTCTTTTATTTTAAAAGAATTTCCTAAGATTTGTAAGTGTATTTCGAGATACAATAAAATCGTTCTTATAAACATGCAACAAAGGGGACGCTATACGAAAAATGTCAAAGGTTTATGTAAATTATAATAGTAAAATGAAATGAAAAAAGAGAAGGAAAAACTAATTCTGATAAATGTAGATCCAGACAGAATATTTGGATCGAGTCAGACTCGACTGTGGCAGGATGGATTGGATTTCAATATTCCCGTTTCCCAATTTGCCTACCTTGTAGTAGATGACCTTCTGAACGAGCTCCTCCTTGGAGTTGAGTCGCAGGCTTTCTACTGAATCCATCCCGCTACTAAATAAAATGTGAAGCCTATTGATAAAGCAAATAACGCCGCCGGCTCTCGGTACTATGGGCGTGGCTACGCAATCCACTCGGGACCCAACATGAGCAGGTAAGAGGAAAGTTCATTTCAGAGACAAACAGGCCACGGTAAGAAAGCGAGTGATACCCGTGGTTGGTCAAAATGTACAAAATGGAATAAAGACTCAGTTGATGTGTCTTCTGGAGAGCGCCGACTGCAGCATCTGCTCCAGGGCCTCCTTCTGCTTCAGCGCATTCGAAGCCAGGTCCGCCGCCTTCTTCTGAAGATCCTTCGTCGATTCGTTGCGGCGACGGGCGTCTGAAATAAAACATTCGTACAGTAAGACAAGTTGTCCATCAGAAGTACTAAATCCATAGAATTGGTTGATTGCAGACGAGATGTTGAAAGAAAACAAAGGATAGAAAGTGGCGGTGACTACCCAGCCTCGCGACATAAACCCGTTTTTACAATCAGCGGATATCTATTTGCACAGTGGTTCCAGCCAACGGGGGCCATAAAACATACCGGAAATCAGGGTTTGCGTCTGCTTCGAAGCCTCTTCGGAAATGGGGCTCACGGCCGTTGGTTGTTGGATGGGACGCTGGTTCTCGACGACGGAGAAGGAAGACATCCGGTCGACCACCCGACGAGCCATGTCTACGTCTGAAACTTATTCGAATTAAAAACTGAGGAGTTTAAAGGCTCAGAAGGTCCCTCAAATCTGAATTAAATACTGCCAAAGATCTAAAACCCGTTGTAATTTGGGCGGAATTCCCCTTGATTTAACAGTTGTCTGCCTGGAGAAGTCCAGACGGCAGGCATTCGAGACCTGCACTATATCGTATCACGATGGCAGATGCCTTGATACCCTGTTTTCCCAGCCTTCCCTTACGGAATATGCCCATTTAGTCCACCAGGAAATGCCTTCCTTCCACAGAACGCCAATCCGAAAATAACGAAGGGCGTCGAGGCGGCCTCTCTCCCGCGGATACACGAATAACCGGGGCGTGCTAAGCGAACTTCCGCCGACGGACGGCCAATTCCTGACGATCTCTCCCGGAGGAAGCCATGTACCGGCTGATGTTCAACGAAGTCACTCCCAGTCGATGCGAGGACAAGGAACAGAAGAAGACGATTCCCACGCTGATCGAACCGATGGAGGCCAAGGAAGAGACGGAGGCCAAACGGGAACCAGCAGCCACAGGAATACGTGAGTTGTCACAAAGAGGGAAAATTCAGGGATTCTAGAACAACTGACGTTCGAGCAGACGAATCGACTGACGGAGAGACAGAGGACCATTCTGAAGAAGACCTTTGCGCCGATGGACGAGGATCCCGTGAAGAACGCCCTCAAGATGCTGGTCAAGTCAGTTTGAAAGGCGCCACGAGAGAGACAGAGAGGGAGAGAGAGAGAGAGAGAGAGAGAGAGAGAGAGAGCGAGAGAACCCGTAGAATTGCAGACTTTTCTCCGAGTACCCCCGTTATAAACTGATCTGGCCGCAGTTCCGCGCCATCCCCGATTCCTCGCTAATGCACGCCGTCGAATTACGGTAACTCCTGCCCTCGCATCACGTACTCTTTTCCTTCAGACGTCATGCCTCCGTCTACATGACAGGCCTTCACTCCATCATCCATTCCATGGATGAACCAGTGAAATTGGGAGAACAGCTGAGCCGAATAGCCAGAGCCCACATCAAATGGAACATCCACAGGAGCCATATTACTGTAAAAGAAGGAGAGAAATAGAAGAGATGAAGGCGTTTCAGCACATGTTGGAGCCAGTTCTGGAGGTGATCGCCGAATGCAACGGGTACAAAATGGACGAAGAGACGAAAGTCGCCTGGACGACCCTCTACAACGTGATTGCGGATCTGATTGAGATCTACAGAAGCCACGAGAGGGCACAGAAGTAGCCTAGCCCCCTTTCCAACCAAATCTCAGATTTTAGCCCATGGCTGAAAGAGGCAGCCATTGCCGATATGTTTGCCCCGTCGAAGGATCTGAGATGCAAGCGATTGCTTCAGAAATGGCGGGTCAAGAGTGACTGATTCAGAATCCCTTGTCTATTTTCCTTCAGTCTGTCGCATTTCTACACTTTTGTCATTAAATAACCGCAGCCATGGGCTAAATAGCTTTGTAAATAACAATCATTCCGTAGAACACTTTTTACTCACTCTCTACTTTGTCGGTGGCTTACGGTACCTTCTGCCACCCGGGTGTCAATAAACTTATTCATTTTAGTTAATTTGGAATTCAAGGTTCGGCGATAATAATACTGTACGAGACACTGTGTGTATGACCCACCATTGCCTGTCAGAACGGTAGTGTCCATGAAGCTCTGTTCTGCAAGACAGCTGTCATCCACGTAGCTGAGACTCATCTCCTCTGAACGAGACCTATCTCAAAAGCAGCCAATTCCTGCCCACCAATACCTCTGTTGACAGAAGGGAAAGAGAACGACTCTTCCATCGACAGTCGGGCGGCCTTCCTCACGGGCGAGTCCTCAGATGGCCCCTGTCGTCTCCTGGTTGTAGAGTTGAGCCTCCGCAATGGCTGTGGCTTCCTCGCCGAATGAATAATCATCTTCTGAAGCCTCTTTCCAATTAAATCCTCTGCTGAACCACCTGCGTGGCGTCCTTCTGCGTCGACCGAACCTTTGCGAACCATCGCCACTGGACGAAGACCTTCCTCGCGATTCGAAGCAGCCGCCGTCTCCGGAAATCGGCGAGGGCGATGCGTTGTTTGGTGTCCAAAGGAGGGCTGAAGTCAACAAGTGAACGAGATAAGAAATTAAGCAGACGCGGCTGGCAAAAGGGAGTCCTTGTTCAGAAGGTAGCGGTCGACGGAGAAGCCTAGGAGGGTCATTAGAGGTAAGTGGGAGGGAGACCCACTGCAACAGGTCCAGTTTGGCTGGAAGGCCGACCACACGGAGTCCTTCTGCCCTCTGTTCTCCTTGATCACAGCCACTCTATTCCTCCATTGGTCCCAGAACTGACGGAGCCACAGCAACGAAAGGTTCTTCTTGTGTCTGTGGAGGCCGAGGTCCAGCTGAAAACATGGGATTACCAATATAAGACTAGTCAAAAGCTAGCCGGACTTTGTCAAACACGCAACTACGGGAAAATGTGTTTCCTCGAATTTCTGGAATGTCAGCTCACCGCGCGATTCTCTGCCTTGAGGAAGGATTTGAGGACGCTTTTGAGCTGTCTGTCAACAGCCGGCATGAGCACAGTCTCCCACACTTTGTCACACATTTCCTCGCAGAAGGCCCTCGCCTCCCGCACTTTTTCAGTTCTAAAACAAAAATCAGTAAACACAGGATAGCGTAGCCGACTCCAGCTCCTGGCGGAGTATCTTCTTCACTTCGGCTGCCACAACTTGGTCCAAAATGGCCTCCTGCTGCCTGTGGATCACTCCCTGGGCCTCTTCCCTCCTCTGCCGCTGCCTCTTCTCCTCAGACAACTGCTTCCGTCTCTCCTCTTCTCTTTTCTCCTCCTCCACCACCTCTTTCGCTACGATTTGTCTAAAATCCATTACTTTCAGTCTCAAGAAGCGCTTACTTGGTGAGAGCATCCATCACTCCGTTGAGCAGACCATCGCAGGTCGTTTCCAAAAATGCCTTCGATTTGGCCTTGCGATCTGCCTCCTCCTTCGCCTTCTTTGCTTCCAATTCGGCCTGCTACATCTCATAAAGAAACTATTATTTATCCTCACCGAAACGGTCTCAGCCGACCTCACTGGTATTTTCTGGGGGAAATCGACGGGCGTCGGTTCGCGTGACTGAGGATGGACGCCTCCTTCATGTTTCACCTGCAAATACCCTATTCTTTGCTTAAATGAAAGGTCTTACATGGGAATATTTGGCCAGTAACCCTTCTAAGACTGGGTCATTCGAGTAGTAGCCATTTTCAAAGGAATCGAAGACTTCTGGAACAATGCCAATCGGACGGATGGGACCTCCATTAACGGTCTGAACAGATATTTTAAATGGAATACGGTAGACACACCTGGCTGAGGGGGCTTTTGTTCTTCGCGTCGAGCCATCTATACGTCTGGATGGAAGGGATTACGGTAGCCGAGAATGACTCCCGATCGATGACGATCTGAAAACATGAATTAAAGGTGGCAATCCACAATGGAGCCAACTTCCTCGGAGTTCATGTCATTCGTTCGGATGCCGAATTCCAGGAGAGTGTCGATGGCATTCTGGGGACTGTCGAAGGCTAGGATGGAGGCCAATTTGTCCACTTCGAAGGTGGAGTTGCGGGGGTAAGTGGAGACCATCACAGCCAATCCCTGCGAGCGAACCTATAAACGGAGGGTGTGACTGAGGGTGAGAGAGCAACCTGGGTGAAGAATCTGTGACACACACAACACTGGAGATATGTGGCTTCATTTTTGATCAGACGGAAGAATCTAAACCCCATTTAGAACCCAGATTGTGCTGAAATACCTGACAAAGTTCTTGGTTTGCATGGCACTGGCCAGCTGGATAGCCAACCGAACGGGCTTTGATTCCCTAACTTCCTTGCGGTAGGAGAGGACCTAAAGAGGCTCTGAGTGAGGGATTCAGGGGCACTGCACCTGTCGGAGGACGTTGCTGTCGTGGAGATGGAGCATCACATCGAAGGCACGGAATTCCGCTTCAGAGGCACAGTAGATTCCCTTTTTCGCTTAAAAAAATAAATAGAAAAGTCTGTTTCCATATGTGTTCTACAGTAGCAACAGGGAGTTTCGGTGCAAGAACTGACCCAGGTCCTCGTAGAGATGTCTGAGTGTCTGAAGGCACTTTCCCAAGTTCTCAGTGTTCATATTCGGATCGAACTTGTCCAATTCCAGAGAACACAGCAGATAGGCGCAGACGATGTGCAGCCGAGTGCAGCTGAAATGAGGGAAATGGGGAAAGAGGAGAAAGGAGACCTCTCGACCAGAGAAACAGCCAGTTCGTTGGAGAGCATCAGCTGGGTGATCTCCTTCCGGATGGCACGGGTTCTGTTCCACAGAAAGTCGTACCAACTTCCCATTTCCTCCGGATTAATCGGCATTCCATCCAGAATCTTTTATGCCTTATTTACCGTAAGAGAGGGCCTCTACCTGTGTCAGGAGGTAGTTCATGGTGTACTGTAGAAGCTCCGGTTTGCGAAGTTCGTGTGGCAGTGGTTTCTCCTGATCGGCCGCACTTCTGGCGTACTCCTGGGATTAGATAAAGATAACCAACTGTAATTAAAACACACCTTGACCAACTTGTCGTCGTCAATTTCGCCGGCCTCGTCGCATTCGAAGGAGGAAATCCTTTTCTGCACGTTCCTCACATACTTTTCCTTTTCCGAACACATGGAATTGCAGGATCCCACCAAGTCCCGGTTCTTTTTCCCGCTGGGAGGGGCCAACTTCTCCAATTCCTGCAATCTTGGGTTAAAATAGATTAATCTATGTCCCACCGCTCTCCATCTGTACATCAGTTTGTCTCTTTCATCCAGAATAACATAGCGACTGTACTCGTCAGGGCAGTGCCGGTTCCGGAGCTCAGTCAGAGACCTACAGTAGGCGACATAAATCAGAGAAATTTTAGAATTACCTAAGAATCGCCCTTTGCTCGCCATTCAAGGCGGGGGAATGTGGTCGGTCATTGTGGAGAAGCCTTGATGCCAACGGAGGGATCTGAAAGTAAGAATTAAGTCATCAGCGGAAGAGCTATTGAAGAAGAGACACCACCTCAGATATGTGGGTTCTGCGAGGGGAGCTCTCCCTGGAAGATCCGTATTCCACGTGGTCTGATTTCCACTTGAGACTGGGCTTGGGAGCAACAGAAGCAGCCAATCGAGATCTAAATGACATGATACAAAAATAATTAACAGAAATACCTCATCAACGGACTGGCCCGTTCTTCCTCAACGCTCTTCGCAGGCAATTCCGGTCGATCGACTATGCTCTTCACTAGTCTGAACTTGTTCACAGGCAGCTTCTTCCCACCTAGATTCACCTAATTTACCCATATGTGCATTAAATACCAGTTGGTTTGAATCCTAGACCTGTACCGCTGATGGCAGATCCGAAAATAGCCTTGACATCAGCTCGAGGAAGATCCCCTGACAGATTGGGGTTACTGCCACCTAGAAACGTAGGAATAGATATGGAAAGAGATCATCTACCCACCGTGTCTGGATAAAAATCCAGGCTTCAGCCCAGAACTGAAGGCTCTGTCGGTTCTTAAACCGAGCGCGTCGCTTTTAACAGTGCCCGATTGGAGACTAGTACCGGAATCTAGCGAAGAAATTAATTTGCATAAAGAATGCCCAACCTGCTGGAGAATTCCCTCGGTTGGCGACGTATTTGAAGGGATTCGAAACATTTGTCTTCGGAAATATAGAACTGCTTTGAAGAGCTTAATATAGCAGATGAACACAGACTAAAATTCTTTTTAACCTCCGCCAGGAGCCGATTCAGATCCCACTTTCCGCTTTGACGGCTTAAAACTGAACTGCTGCTCCATGAATGCTGCAATTAACTTAAATAATTCAAAACTCTGATTAGACAATTTTTCTTTTAAAATAGAAATGAAAACAATTAAAGACATATAAACTATGCAAGCCAAAAGTTGCACAGTTTTCCCCCATGGTTACCGAAAATCGTTGCGGGACCATCCTTCATGTATTGCAATATTGAAGCCTAACGCATTTCTAAATCATTCAACAGTATCATTCAAGGGTTAAAAGAAACTTATATTATTAACAGTATAATGTTAAAAAATACTGTGAAGTCTGGCAAAAACGAAAAAGTCTAATGGTAGTCACCGTTGTTATAGTCTTAGCCAAAGCTAGTTCACTCGAAAAAGGGCCGTACTCTTACCACGGTTAGCGCAATTTAATGAAAAAAATTATGCTTTGTTGTAACTTGAAATTCGAAAAACAACATCAGAATAATTTCACCCATTTCCAAAATGATTTTGCATATGGAGACATCCGTACGTGAAAGATTGAAAGGTCCTCCAGGTTGTCATTCCTTTGCAAAAGCTGCAGCCTGACGGTCGTCAGCCACTATTAACTTACTTGGAATGAACTCTGAGTGCTCTACTACTTTCGAAGTTAACAAGACCTTCCGAAAAGCGAGGGATTCTTTGAATCAAAGTATTTCTCACCTTCAGAAGGTCACTCTGCCTCCTCTGTCCAAGTGGAGGGTCACTAAAGAGGACTCTTTGATGTCAGGCTCCGTACAGAGCATCATCCGTTTAAAGGGCCTCATTTTCCAGCACACGTCTCCCAACCAGCGACGCTACACCAACATTACTAAGCAGGGGTTTATGATCGTCTACGACGGAGAGGACAAGGGTGAGAAGGCTGAGGATGACAAGTAATGCAACCACAGGCTACGCGATTGATCTCACGACGGCTGTGAGTGTGAAGACGAAGACTGTCTTCTCTAGGGGAATCAAGAGAACGGTACCTGGTTTCATCTACGAGCAAATGCCAATTCAGCGGCAGAGCCGTGTGGATGTTAAGATGACCTTCGGTACCTTCTGTATGCTCCTTTGGGAAGCAGACGCCAAGGGTTGGCTGGACGCAATCAACACTGCCATCCTCAGAAAGAAGCACATCCGTAGAAGTCTCTCCCAGTCGAAGCCCTCCATCTCCCACCACGACCACATCAAGGTGATTGAAATATACTAATCAAACTGGATTCATTAGAATGATGCGACTGACAATGAGAAGACTCTGGTGGATGAGGGAGAGCCCATCTCTTCGCTCAAGACCCCCAATGCTGAGCTCTCGTCGAGGACTGTCGTCGATGAGTCGCAGCTGATCTCGGAGTTTCCCATGTCTTCTGCGATTGAATTCCCTCTTGAGGAAGACTCCACTCGGTCAAAGTCTCCTTTGACCGTGATCGAGGTGAAGCCGAAGCACAGGTCTCAGGTGGAGCTCCCTCCCACCCCATTTGTGGAGGCCTCCCCTGTCCATTCTCCGTCCGTCCCTTCCATTCTCTCCTCAGAAACGGTTGTGGAACTTGAATCGGTGGCCACTCTCTGCCAGAAGCTGGAGTCAAAGTCCTACTCGTGGAGAAAGACGAGCAAGGAGCGTCGACCGAACATGATCTCCCATCACCTTGTGCCATCCAAGGAGGTTTAACTGCTAATCATACAATGGTTATAATCCAAATTGTTTCAGGCGAAGACCCCTCGACTGGTTGTCCATAAATCTGCTTCTGCCCCCGCCCTCTTCCCCCTCCAGGTGCTACTGCCTAAGCCCAAGTCGACCAAGATGACCCTCGCCACCATCAGCTACGACGGCTGCTTTGACTCGATCAGAGCGTGATAACTCACGGGATGGGAATGAAAGTGACGTCGCATTTCTCTTTTCTGTTGGGGTTTTTTGTCGATGTTCTTTCAATGTGTTATTTAAATATCACGTTGTACTTAAAACGTCACTGGCTTGCTTTTTTGTCATTTAGTATAACCATTGACTTAATCAAGGTCAGCCCTAGTGGCAGACTAGTCAGGTTGTTTATTTCGCCTTGTCCCCGCGACCTTCGCCCACCAATGATCGCCGCGCAATCGCTCTCTTCACTCTACTCTTCAGTCCATTTTATAATCCCCACTTGTCGTAATATCCTTTTTATACTTTAATATTATTACTTTATTTCCGGTTACTTTTTTAATTTCCGATGTCAGCCCCATTCTTCCTCATCGACGCCTTCGCTTCCCGTCGCTTCGGTGGCAATCAAGCGGCCGTTTGTCTCATCGGATCGGTATCTCTTACTCATTTGAGTACTATTTACATTTTCACAGGAGATTAGCGATGAGGAGAAGCAGCGTCTGGCTGCCGAATTCAATCTATCGGAGACTGCCTTTCCGGAACCAAGGAATGGCGATTGGCGTACGGCCTCTCGCTTTGGCCTCCGCTGGTTCACCCCGACGGTTGAGGTTCCCCTGTGTGGACATGCCACCCTAGCCACGGCACAAGTTCTTCTCAATGAAATCGGTAAGTTTCCAAGTCCAATTCCAAGTTTTTATTTTCACTTGCTCAATGTCAGTATCAAAAATAAAATCCAAAGGTCAAATAAAAAAGGCGGTTTATCTGGCTCTTATAACAAGGTTCAGGAACATGTTGGTCTAGGATGCACCCACAGATCTCAGGCTTTCGCTGAAAACCGTCATTTTTGATTTTAGAATGCCTCATTTGCCCTTGAGTAAATATGCTTCAAATGATAATTTCCCAAAACATTTCAGTCATCTTTTTATTAAGTTTTTAAGGGAATACCTCGTCTAGCCTCACCTTCGAGACAAAATCTGGGGAACTAGTAGTTTCCCGTGGAGCTGATAAATTCATCTGCATGGATTTTCCCCAGTACGAACTGTGTTCCTTGGCTTGGCCGGAGACCGAGAACCCCCTGGTTTCCTTCTTTCCTGAAAAGGCAGCCCCTCCCTTCATCATGAACATCATCCGTTGCCTTGTTCCCGATGCTATGAACATCGAGGGTGTCACCTATGCCCCCGTTGCAAAGAAACTGGTGGTCGTCGTTGACCCAGAAACGACCAGGTTAGTAACTTTAATTTGACAACACTCTTTTTAGATTTGAGCTGGAAAACCTCCTTCAAGACTTGAAGAAAATGGTAGATTACCACCCGGAAGGAGACTTTGTGAGGGGAGTGGCCGTCACATTGGCTCCAAACCATCCTGTGAAACAAGTTTGTTGGAAGCATACAGAAAAAAGAGATTCTTAGGGATTTGTTGATTCGAAGGGGAATCCCGTAGACTACGCCTGTAGGTACTTTGCTCCATGGGCTGGAATTGACGAGGTAAACTTTTCAACAAAAAAAAAATGCTTTCCTTTAAATGCTGTAGCCAATGAGGAATGTTTTAGGACCCTGCCACTGGTTCTGCCCAATGTGTTCTGGGTCCCTTCTGGTCAGCCCTGAAGGGAAAGAAGGAACTCCGTGCTCTCCAGACGTTCCCTGGTCGAGGAGCAGAGTTCGCCCTCAGCTTTCCCAATGCCACTCGCATTTCCATTCACGGCCAGGCTGTGACTGTAGTTTCAGGAAATCTCCATATTTAATGGAAGAAATAGAAAAAAAAATTGTATAGTTTACTGGAAGAAACGGGAGAGTGCGATTGTGATGGGAGCGAGGGCGAAGAGACCGGAGGCAGATCGGGTGGGGCGCGCTCCATCGCCAATTCCCCATCCGGGCTGGCCTGAAACGGAGAGTTTAGAAATTGGGTCTCGGAAAAGGTGCAGAAGCAGGTGCAAAAAAGGTGCAGATGCAGGTACATACATGCTAAGCGGTTTGGCATTGGGGGCTCTTTTTGCAAAAAGTGGGCGTGTCTTAAATTGCCCACCGTCTCGCCGATTGCGGTTTCTGTGAGTGGGGACGGCCCCTCCGCCGACTCCATTGGTCTGTGCCCCCTGTCCAATGCGGTGTCCTAAAGAGTGCAGGTGCCCCTTGTTCTAATCTATTCCCCACCACTCTGTGCGCCCTGTCCAATTGAGTGGTGCTGTTTGTGCTTGTGCGAATCGTGTCCTAAATGTGCGTTCCGTGCTCTGCAACTGCTAAGCCTTCCCACCTACTCCTACGCCGCTTCCGATTCCGCCATTGTTGTAGGCCCCGTCATTGCTGTAGGCCCCGCTGCCGATGCCGTAGTTGCCCTGGGAGCCATAGCCTCCTGCAATGCGGACCGTTTCCGACTTTCCCCCTAACACACCAGAAACACCGTTTCCGATCGACGGCTGCTGCACGCCCGCCCCGTGGCCAATGCTTCTTCTCTGCTGCTGACGCGGCACAAAGGGCTCTGAACCAGTTTTGTTTGGGACATATCCCTTTGATAGTCAAAACAGGTAAGTTACATAGAGTAAACCTTTTTCAAAATACGGATGGGTTCGAGTGTAATTTAAAAGAGAATGGGGGTTCAAAAATGGTATTCTTATCCGCATCGTTTCTCGAAAGCACAAATTGTACGTATGGAACCCACATTTAGAAATGTGTCCAAGTGGATGTTAAACTCACTGGCGTTGTTGAATTGCGGCTGTTGGTTGGCCCTTCCTGGCACACTGACTCCGTTGTTGCAGTGGTCGAAGGAGCACTCTCCGCATTCTACATTGCGACCCTGATTGTAGGGAAGGGAGTGACAGCCAGAAGTACATCCCTTGTAGGCAACTGAAATTTCATTTTTTTTATTTGTATGACTTTTTTATACCAAAATTGTTCGACTTATCAGTGGGGAGCGTTTAACGGCATTAATCTTATCTTTTCCCATTCTAGCCGACTCAATGAGACCGAAAATGCTTAGAACTAACTGCAGTATTACAAAGAACTATTGGACCTTGGTATGCAAGGCTCTTGTTTTAGTCAAAGTTCAATATCTACTTCTGAATTAATCCGAAAATGAAACTAACCTTCTCCATTCTGCCTCAAGATGTAGCAGTTAGTTGAAGGAGGGCAGTATTCTATCCTGGGGTTCGTGCAGGAGAGGAAGGAATCGCATGTGTAGCAAGTGAGCGCCGCCGTGGAGGCGACGACGGCGAGGAGGAGAAGGAGCGGACGAGGCATTGGCAGACAGCAGGGGAAGGGCCTTTTGAAGGGAAAGACACGGCTGGCTGATCTCTTATCGGAGCACGTGAGTCACCGCTTCCGCCCGGTGAAGGACGCCTCTCTCGGGAGGAAAAAGTAATTGAGATAAAGGCTCGAAAAGATTCTTTTTGCCAGCTACAATGCTTGAAAAAAATGTTAAACTAGGGCTCCGGAATCCACGGTTTAATCCACAATTGTACCCAAAAGCCGCAGCTCTCTCCCTGTTGGACCACAGCGTCTTACCAAGAACAACACCAGAGTACTTGAGAATGGTGGGCAACACACATTGAGAAGTGGGAAGGCTGCCTTGTCTATTGCAAAAGTGTCATTCACGTGGCTTGCCAAACATGCCGGGTGCGTAATTTCTTGTCGTTTATAAGTCATTAACATCAGTGTTTGAGTCCGAAGAAGGAAGGAGTTAAGTGAACAAAAGAAAATCCTTCAAAACAAGGAAGATACGAAGAAAATATCCATGAAATAGGAACAAATGAGGTCAGAAAAACATAAAAGACCCTTTTTGTTTGTTTCTGTTCAGCCATTTAACTTTTCTAAAGTCTTTGTCAAATGTCTCTTCTGATTCATCCCGTCATGTTTGTCGTGTTCGGTAGAGTGTAGAAATGTCTTGGCGGGTCATTGGTTTCATTTCTCCCAGCGTCATCCCCGCAGTTTGAACAGCGCGTTCCGTCCTGAAACCCAAAAGAAGTCTCGAAATTGAAGGAACTTACGTCGCCGCCCGTACAACCATACTCGGTTCATTCTGAATTACTTGGCTTGGCTTTTTCTCGTAATGAAGCAGAGGCAGTCTCTCCGATTGGGGACGCAATAGCCCAAGATTCTCGTTTGTCTATGTATATTATTCATTATGTAAACAATATAGGATACCTGTGGCAGACTCTTAGCCGTGTCCATCGACAGAGAATCCTCTATTCCTTCTTCTACTCCTTCTTCTACTCTTTCTTCTTCCCCTATTGAATCTGGAGTTGGAACCCTCGGTTGTCGGGCACTTGGATTTGGTGAAAGAAGGGAAAAGTCAAGTTTTTCCACAGCCGGAGGACTTGAAGCAACGGGCATCTGAAACATCAGAAGTATATTTCTTGTGAGTTGATTTATGAATGAGCAAGAATGAGCAAGTTAGTTCTTCTGAAGCTGTCAAAAGTAAGTATTGGCGCAACAGTAATATGTATTGGCAGTGAAAAGCAAACCTGGTTGTAAACGAGTGGACTTTGCTCAACCGAGACAACAGACGGCGACCTCGGTGGGGAAGTCTGCGGCCGAAGAGGAACCTCCGCCAGCATACGGCCAATGTTTTCGATCTTTTCGTTGAGGAGACGGATGTCATTCCGAATGGCATCTTCTCTAGTTCCGGCTGATTTGACGGAAGGACTGGAGGAACTGGAGGAACAGGAAGAGGCAGTGAGGGAGGAAGACGGGAAGGAGGGAGGGGACTTCTTCTGAGAGGAACCCAGGAAAAGACGCTCTGCCTCCACCTCTCGGAGTAGCCCAGATTGAGACGAGGCAATCTTCTGAATTGATGCATTATGCACATAAATAATAATGAAAATGAAGCAGAGATCTATACTAACCTGTATATGCCAGCTATTGACCGTACTCTTCATGTACCGTGGTTCTCTGTGCGTGTTGCACTTTCTCCTGGTCTCTTGTTTTCTTCTAGCCAAATCTTCTTTTGCTTTCAGAGTGTATTCCTCCAGCAGCTCAGATCGTTTTATAAAAAATCTCTCCTCCCTGGGACTATTCATTTGTTCTCTAGCAGATTGTGGCAATCTGAAAATATCTCAATTAAATAATTAGTTTTAGTACTTGATGGGGGCAGCCAATTGTCTACAAAGAACATCAGGCGTCACATGCAGTCTCAGCGGAATAAGGTTTGGGTCTGGAAGAGACAGCCCCCTCCAACGACCGGATATGAACTGCATCTGCTGCCAGGCCTCAGACGAAACCTAGGTCTAAAGTTAGTTCTGCCGTGGAAACAGTCACCTTCTTTTCCACTTGAAGTACTCCAGAAACCCAGTCGGGAGATTCACGGGCTGATTCTGGGCTCTCTGTACAGATGCGGGCGTTCCACAGTTCTCTTGTAGAAGCTTCGAGAGGGGGAAGAGTTGTCTGAATCCGTTATATATCTTTTTCTTATTTATCTCCTCTCTCTTTTCATTTTCTCACCTGTTGTTCGTAGGTATTCCGTACAAATTGTGAAAAGAGTCTGACATGCTCCATGTCCTGCTCGTCTGCGAGGGAGTGCCACCTCCCGATGGCATCCTCCTCTTCTCCTTCAATCAACGCTTTGTATTTCATAGCAACTTCCGGTAGTTCGGTCTAAATCATATGAAGAATTGTTTTTCTGATTCCTACCCATTGTTCATGCACAGCCAAACTGAAGGAATCTCTGTAGAGGAGACTTAGAATAATGACAACAAGTCGAACCAAGAGAGGCCTTCCCCCTGCGAATGTGGCATCTGGCTCCGAACAAACGTTGATTGTACGACGCAGTTCGGAGGAGATGCGGTTGGTGATGTGAAGGGAGGAGAGGGTCATCCGGAGGAGGGTGTGGATCCGAGAGATGACTACCGATTCTGGGGAGGAAGCCGTGTTCGATGGGGAGAGATACACGGGAGGTCGGGGTAACTGAAACCTGTTGCTAATTTCCTAATTAACAAGACAAGTTCATTAAAAAGTGGTATCCCCGTGAGACTAAACTCCCTGAATCTGAGCTTTAAAATATGTTGTTAATGTGTCAGATATGCTAGAAAGAAGGATTCTTAAAATTGAAGTTTCGCAGTTTGTGTGGGTTTCCCTGTCATTGACGTAAAACTGACTTGATCTATGTCGATTGAGTGAAGTGGCAGTTGAGCAAACAAAAGCTCAATCTCATCGACCAAATGGATCTCCAACGAGCGGATGTAGTTTCTGCAGAGGACGATGTCCAACTCCAAAACGGCTGGCAGCAACTGATCACACAGGGTTTCCACAGGAGGAGGGACCGCAGCCGACTGACGAGCGACTTCTCCCAGGAGCCAATCAGCCACATACTCATCAGTTAGAGAGAGACTAAAGAGATTGCTTCCAGAGGATGTGGTCTTACCCGAGAGATCTGTCAACTAGAACCCTCAACAGAAGGGAAGAACGACGATCGCTGAAGTGATCCGCATAAAGAACAGCTTCCAGATCATGGCAGCAGAAAATTAGGAGAACAACCGGAAGACGGGCGGAGAATTCGGCTGGAAGGGCGGCTGCCATCTCCTCTCGGGAGACGCAAGGTCCTGGTAGTTCTTTAAGGAAGGCATGCGGGATTAGGAATGCTAACCTTCTTTGGCCAACGGTGTCCATTGGAAGAGGGTTGGGTAGGTTTCTGCTTCGAAGAGAGGCAGGCCGAGATAGAAGGCAGCCACAAGACGGGCGGTGTTTGTGCAGAAACGACGACAGGAGGGCTCATCAGGGCTCAGAAGAGCCCTTCGGAGGTTCGCCACGTTCAGTTGGGAGAGGAATTCCATGTGGATAACATGCAACTGAAACTTCTTTGAGAATACAAGGAGGGCTAGCTTTACTTTTAAATACAGAAAGGAACCTATATAGGCAAAGTTAAAAACAGCCTTAGATTTGTACGACTGATTCTTTCTCAACAAAAATACACAATTTTTATACTCTTTCACCCTGGGCCCTCGCTGACATGAAATGTGAGTTCTCCTTTGCCTACGAAACAAACGCAAATTAAAATAACGCAGGAGCGGCAATAGCAAATTCAGAAGTGAAATAACATTTGGATGAGCGAATTGAGACTAATTTGGGGAAACTCGGGAGAAGGGGTCGCTCCACAATGGACGGCGGTCGTCATAGCAACGCCTCAAATATTCTCCGAAGAAGAGGTTTAATCCGCCCTTTTTCTTGTAAAGGTTATTATTAAGTAACTATTCGTATCCTCTTCTTCGCACAAACCCTATTTTACAGTATTTCCATATTTTCTCTTATATATTGAAGCAAACTACCGTATTCACAAACCTCTCGTTTAGGTGAAAATTTTATACGCAAAGAATCTAGAAGTGCACAACGCGTGCGACAATGATTGAGGTTCATTTATTATTATTCTCTCCCTTTACCCGTCGGGTTTTCATTTATTGATTTATTGAATGAAATGTGCAATTTTGTGTTTCAGCCTATGGCTCCCCATCCGCCCCCCGCATTGGTAAAGGATTCGTTGCTCCACGATCCCCGGTTATTATACCTCCACTCCTGCAAGAAAATATTCGTTCATCGCGACTACACAGCTGGTTTGAATGTTCGCTTCGACATCGCTTATCCACTTCACTTGCGGGGCATGGTAAGTTATTTTTAATTTTCTTTAACGTATGGCTTCAGATTTCTGAGAGTACCTGGGAGACAACAATGAACAGGATTAACCGGATATTTGCGGAAGCCGAAGAAGTAGGTGTTTTACATCTCTATTTATAAATGCTGGGTTCAGATTGGCTGGGCTTCCATCATGGAGACCCTTTTGGGCTGCGCCACCTGCTATTTCTCGCGATTAATCGGCAAGACTATTTACGAGAAGAAACTCGGAGAGTTGTCCGAGTATTTGGAGCAACAGAATAGAGACGTCTACATCCCGGCCAATGTCTACATTTTGAACCCTATGGAACGCGGATTAAGAGCGGTTGGTTTTCGTTTTATTCCACCTCACCAAACGTGTTATACTGGCAAATTTGTAGAAAGCTAGTTATTAATTGTTTTGGAACAATTTTCCCATTAATCGATTAGGGTTTTGAGCCATGTAGAGGTTTTTGCTTCATGCATAACTGAGCGGTCCTTTTGAAAATTAATTTCAGATAGAAGTATGTCTCCTCGGCACAGACCCTCGCTCTGGCTCCAACGGGGACACCTACCGACGCACGGATGCCTCCCACTAGTGCTACTGACCCGTCTCCGCTCAATGACCCATCCAACACTGATCACATGTAAATAGACTCCTCTACTCTTTCAGTTTTTGTGATTATCCGTGCCGTTCCCTTCCATATTTCGTGATATTTCTAAATTATGTATCCTATTGAACCTCTGAACACTTTTCGACACATGTGTTTTCGTGCGTGTCCAGATTACAACGCCTTTGCTTTGTTGTGTTTGTCGTCCTATGCGCCTCTCCGCCCGAAGGAGTTCGTCTTGCTCCCGCCTGGTCTTCAACTTTGACGATGTGAAGCAGCTGGCTGCCACCTCCTTCGAAGATCCTGAATGCTACGCGGAGGATTCTCTCCTTTCGAGTCAGTTCACACTTTAGTGTAGGCGAACCTTATCTCAACAAATAAGGAGACTGGTAGAAGTAGTTCCTATTTCCGAATCCAAGAAATTTTTAAAAATCCTGTCAGTTTTCAGCCAATTGTAAACAGCAAATAGCAAATAATTTTGATAGGTCCAGCCAAACCACAATGACTTATGGAAATACACGGCTGATCTCTGCTTTTGAATGGTTGTCTTGAATTTACATTTACATTTACATTTATTTAACAACGGTATCGCGGTTTTGTCTACAATTGACGGTCTAAGTTCCGCGCCGGTCTCATGGTTCGTAGCCAGTCTTCTCTGCTGCTTCGTCTTGAATACAGTAATGAAATTACAAAACTCATATGAAAAATTGTAGACGCACTTTCTTTTCTATGCTAGAAATTCATTTCTATCAGAAATGAATGTGTTTTCAGCGAATTTGAATGGACAGTTGCCAGCAAGGGTGGCTGAAACGAGGGCGGACCACCAGACAAACAACGAGGGTTCGAATCCACCCCGGGACAAACATTTTTGTTGTCATTGTTAATACTTGTAAAATATGTTTTAATACCGGCTTTCTATTATTGTTTAATATATTTCAAGTATTTTTAGTGCGAGAAAAGTTTTTCTTAGTGCGGACCCGAACAACCCTCAATGTTTGTCTGTCGGTAGGGCCCAGAACCACCCTTTCAGCTATTTTCGATACACATTTATAAAATATGTTTTGCCTTGAAAGTAACGCCTTGACACCAACTTGAAAATGAAAACGAAGCGTCAATAGGATGAATATTCATTGTGTATCGTTACTTTATTGATAGAAATTCTCTAAGGTCTGTCTCTTCTTTCTAAAATGCTGGTGCCAGATAGCTCACGTCTCCTCGTTTCCGGTGTTTCTCCCTGACCGCCAGCTGGCGTCTATCGATCGCATATGTAACCAGTGGCTATAATTGGACCTCCTCTTCGCTTCTGTGGACAAATGCCGCCGATTCCACCTCCGAATCACTCATTTCCCCAGCTGGCAGCCGTTTCAACCGACGACGGCTGTCACTAATCAGGGCTGAACAAACAGCCTTGAATTCCCATTTTGTTTTATGTTCCTTCGGGAGAAGGCGGCTTTTCCCTCGGGCTGCCCTTCGGATGAATGACAGCGCCTGCAATTGAGGAACCCTTGTTCCCAAGCCCACTTCCGATTTCCTGCTATTCTCAACTTCTCCGGCGGCTGAATTCATCAGTCGGAAGAAAACAGACCAACTGTGGGGAACACCCGTGGTGTCTCTCTTTAAACTCATACTTACGATTAAAATGCAGTCAGACTCAATTTTTCAAATTAATTATGAGCACGTTTCGGATCACATACATATGTTCTGTAATGATTTTATTCTCTCGGAAATATATCACGAATCAACCGTCTCATGTTTGGCATATTCATCCCCCGAGCGATTTCTCACCCCAATATCCATTTGTCAATTGTTTTTGGAGCAAAACAAGTATAATCGCCGCGAACACTTCAGTCTGAAATCTGCAGAAAATACTTGTTTCCCTCTGCCTTTGGTGGTAAATATGAACCCCAGCCTCTGTACAAAAGTTTCTTCAATCGAATGAACACATTTCGAGACGAAGCGACCTTTTCCGTACTAGAATTTAACATAATTATAGTTCTGTATTTATAAGACAATTACCAAATAAGTTCCAGGTCCTCTTGGCATGTTGCCAGAGAGACTGGGCCATCTGATCCAGGAGGGCCTGGTCGAAGGGCAACGTTTCGCTCTGAGTAGCGATCTCTGGCGCTATGCCTCCACCACCATCCATTGCGACCTCCTCCTCACCCTCCAGTCGATCGCAGACACGAGAGAGGCGTCAGCAGCAGTCACACAACTTGTGGAAATAGTAGGCGGAATTCATTTCAAGGCGGAAACTCTCCTCAGATCAAGCAATATGAACCTGGGTTAAGGATTCAAGTGAGACATCATCGGCTGAAGAATTGCTTCGCTTTGTATCTTACAGCCGATTACAAAAGGTATCAGAATCTAAAAATAAATAACATAGTATTGCAGTCTTCTAAAAGGAGCTGAGCTGTGTCACATAAAAAAGACAGCAAAACCTGCTTTTGGCGGAGGACTTCGGGAGTTTTGTTTCGAAGACGCCCAGTGTTTCGTTGGAGTTGAGAGCAAAAATACATTTTTGACGGATATGGAAAGGACGATAATAGTGAAACAAATGCTGGATATGATAAGAGCCCCATCCGGGGGACTGAATCTCGACCTTTGGGTGAGGAAACTTTCGATCGCAGAGGGAATGGCCGTGGGTAGGATACTGTAGCCCATTGTTACCCTGTTATCCCTCAGTTCCTCGACTGATCTCTTCGAATGTCGTCGCCAGTGTTCTTCCTCTGCACAATGCGGAATTTCTTCAACATTTACAGCAAAATTGGATGCTCAGTTTCAGTGAGTTTGTTGATAAAACCATAATAAGTGTTTCAAAAAGATTTTCTATGCCTCATATTTAGGCGTTCAGCAGCCTTTGGAGGAAATAAAAGACTACTTTGGGACTGACATAGCCATGTACTTTGCATGGTTGGGTCATCTGACGAAAGCCCTTCGTTTCCCAGCCCTCCTCGGCCTATTCATGTTTTTCTTCGGCGGATTCAAGTTCAAACAAGACGATGACAAGGACGAAAATTCTCTGTTTTCGGACGTTTGCTTCGTAATATTCGCATTTTTCAACTGCGTCTGGTCAACGGCCTACTTGGAGTCTTGGAAGAGACAACAGGCCGAGTTGGCCTTCCGATGGGGGACTTTTGATTCCATCGGAGACACTCTTCTTCTGGATCCACGCCCAGGGTTTCAAGTAACCTCAGCGTCAAACAATGAAAGATCATAATTTCAGGGGGATTACTTGGCTGCAAACCCCGTTTCTGGAAGAATTGAGCCATTTTATCCCGCCTGGAAGCACCTGCTTATCCGATGCTGTTAGTTTTAGTTAATGAAATCATCTAAACATATCATTTTCTTGTTATTCGCACAGTTAACAATACCTGAACCCTTAAATTCCAGGCGTCACCTACCCAATCACCCTCCTCTGCGTTTTGTTCATGTTCGTCACAATGCTCGTCGTTTTCGTCGTCCAAGATGCTTTCGACTAGTAATTTCGTTCCAAACTTTTATTTATCTTTTTAGCTACTTTGGAGAGTCTTTGTTCCTTGGCTGGCTCTGCTATGTCCCAATGATCGTCTACGCCCTCTTGATTGTGGTGGCAGACAAATTGTACAGGCTTTTAGCCCTTTTCCTCAATGAAATTGGTTAGCATAAACACTTTTGAGAGATAACATCTTTTTAGAAAACTACCGGACGGAAGACGAATACGAGGACTTTTTGATCTCAAAGATTGTGGTCTTCCAGTCGGTGACGGCCTTTGGATCTCTCTTCTACATAGCCTTCTACCTTCACGACATGAAAAGACTCCAAGAGGTATCCATTCCCTCCTCACGTGTGACTTTCCCTCCTCTTTCTTCTTTGATAGGCATTTCTTCCAGACCCTGGCCACCCTGTTGATTACGCGCCAAGTAACCCAAAACGTCATGGAGACGGTGGTTCCATTCATCGTCGAACGCCTGAAACTCTCCCAGTTGACCTACAAAATGACTAAAAGTATGAGTGATGGAACCCTTCGCCGTCATGTTGAGCATGTTCGTCGGAAGCACGAATCCACCCCTCCTCCCTCTCCCCCGACAGCTCGGGCGACTTTCAACCTTGGATCACCCGAAAGAGCACAACACAGATTCTCCAGAATGACAACGCAAGGGAATCAATTGCATCTTTTGGAGGTACATCCTCTTTAGATTATTCAGTGAAACTTCTTTCAGAACCTTCATAGCGAAGCTCCACATTCCCCTAGGATACCCATTCCAGAATTTATCCCATCTCCTGAAGGTAGAGAGATAGCAGTATTCAATAAAAGTACTTTTAGGTCCTGAACTGAGTCAGGCGGAACTCGAAAGTCTAATGTCTGTCTACGCGAGGCCTCTTGACGACTACCTGGAGATGTTCATTCAGTTCGGCTACGTCTTGCTCTTTTCACCCGCCTTTCCCCTCGCAGCCGTTTGCGCCTTGGTCAATAATCTCATAGAGATTCGAGTGGACGCCTTCAAACTCTGCAATACAGTTCAAAGGCCCTTTGCCCGTCAAGTGAAGGACATTGGGGCCTGGCAGACGGCTATGCAGGTGCTGGGGGTTGCGGGAGTAATGGTCAACTGCGCCCTAATTGGACAGTCAGGTCTGGTACATAGGCTGGGGCCTGACCTTACATGGGGAGGACAGGTAGGAAAGGACAATATTACGCAGACTTTGAGATTCAGATGCTACTTGTCGTTTTATTGGAACACTTTATTCTTGCCGCCAAGTGGATTCTGGATCTAATGGTTCCAGACATTCCAGAATGGATTAGGATAGAATCTGCAAAACAGGAACATCATCGAAGAGAAGCCTTCAAGGTAAACAAACTATCGACAGAGATGTGACCCAATGCTTTAATTATAGCGCGAGTCCCGGATAAGTCGTCTTTCGCAGTCGGATTCTCCTCCGGAGGGAATCCCTCCTCCACCCAACCGCTCTTCCAAACGCAGGAGTATCACTCCAATGGTTCGGGTTTCTTCCGTCCACAAACACTCTCCAAACTGATTCTCACTTTTATCCAAAAACGGGTCAAATACATGCTGTTATTCCTTTCTGAAACATTCTTTTGGGGTGCCTCAATTCTGTTCTTCGCCTGCTCTTCTACACTCGTCAGCAGCTCCTGGAAACTGGCTTTGTGATCAACCAGAAGCTTCAGCCCAGGATTTATCTGAAATAACAATTGGATTGCTAGTATTGGTTTCGCCTCTGCGTCATGAATCGCTTTCTTCTTATGCTCGATATATTTCCACTTCCTCATTTTACTGCGCAGACGTCTTTGACATCCTTAAAAAACCTGAGTAGTTATGCATCTTACTAAGACATTCTCCCGACGAAGTGCCCCTTTCAACCCACTGACAGACTGAAGCCGTCGCTGTGAAAAATAGACTTTTAAACAAAGATGACTGCGGCAAGGGAAGACAAGCCGACACCAGATGACTCAAGATTACACATCAATCGGAAGACCGTTAGGTCTCGAATGTCCGCATTTCGTTTCACTAAAACTTTTAATAAAATTTTTGTTTCATTAAAACCGGCACTCTATGTTAACAAGAGAGAATTTATGAGCCTTGAGTGAATGAGTGAATGCTTTGTACACAACCCCGAGCCCTCCTGGTCGAGGTTCATTGTTATAATCTTTTTCGTGAAATTCTTATAAATCTGAAGTGTTTGAGAGAAATCGCTACCTTCGCTTACTGTATTTTCCAGCTTCTTTGTATTTGTTGCTTGGTTTTGACACCGGAGCCTTTCAAACCGTAAGCTTTCCCATGAAGAAATGCTAAGAATGCCTTCCGTTTGGCGTTCCCCGTTCGGCCCCGCCTAACCCGCGAAGGTGGCGGTTGCGTGTTTCTTGCGCCCATCCAGACCTGTCCCGATGTCTCGTCCAGTGCTGTCCTTCGTTCTCTACGTTCCCCTTTTATCACTCGTTTCTGCCTGCCATCCTCAATTTGAGAAGGAACTGAGGTATCTGGACCACTACCTGGGACTACGACCTATAGACGACGGAGAACCGCCACAGAAACGTCAGTTTCACTCTCTATTCCTCTTACAAATATGTGTTCAATGTAAACCCATGAACCACATGTTTATGTGGGTTATATTTCTCACAATATGCCTTCTTTTCTATTCCTGTTTTCCGCAAAGGACTTTGAGAAACCAGCTGATGGCGCGAGGCGGATGGAGCGAAAGGGCAAGCAGCTAACGATCCCGAAGCGAAACCACCGCAAAACGAATATATCCCTTTTGTGCGATTTCTGGCAGATATTGAGATGGTTATATGAACTATTGACGCATAGAAAGACTGTATGGTCTTTTTTCAAAATAAACACGGGAATCGACGTTTTTGTTGCATTTGACCATGTCATTCTCCTCTGGCATTTGATAAACTGACATTTGATATGATATTATGCATATCATTTGATATACTTTCCTTCCGCCTGATTATAGAGCGGCTTTGCAAGGTTATGACCGTATTCTAATTCCAGCGGCTTCCCAATTTTCCTCCTACATTGCAACCGGAAATGACCTCAATTGCGACCTTTCCACCGACTGTCTCTGGCGCAACGCCGCCTCAGATGGTCTCCTGGACACATCCGAGTGGTGGCTTTTTGAGGTGATTCTTTTGTACCAACCACTTTACTTTGTCATTTTCAGAAAGCCGATGCTTCAAAGCCCTTTCCCTACCAAATTCAGCCGGGAAAGGCCGAGGTCGCAGCCGGAACAAGGCTTCTCATCGCTGGAAATACAACCAACACGGCTGAATCAGCTGTTCTTACGTCTGCACCTGTAGCCTGCCAAAGAGGACCAGGAATACTCACTTTTAAGTAGGAGTTTATTTTTTAAACGTTAAATAAAAAATTTAGTTACTGGCTTTACAACCACGCGAAGGTTGAAGTAGTTATCGTAAAGGCCATGAACAGAAGACGACATATACAGGTTCCTTCATGTATTATACTTCTGATAAAATTCTGCAGACAATCCTCCGACCACAAATGAACTGTCACTTCCTCCGGCCGGCAGAGGACACCTGTCGAGTCCCCATACCGGCCGTGAACGAACCCTTCCGCATCGCCATTCGAGCCTTCAATCTAAAGGACACTGTGGTTGGCAGCATGGCCCTCATAAACAACATCACCTATGCAGCAGAAACATGCGGAGACTCTCGTTAGTTTTGTTCTTCATCGAATGTTTAACGTGCCAATGCAGCCTTCCCAGCCCTCTTCACTTCCGTCGCCCTCCCTCCCCCTTCCCTCCGTCCCCTCACCTCAATTTCCGACGCGGACTGCCGTCGTCCTCGAAAGAAATGCGGTTGGAGTAACGCCGAGTCGGCCCTCTCCGAATGGCGTGTCGCCAGAAGCGCCGATCGTTGGTCTCAGCTCCTCCCGGGTGTCCCTGCCCCCAACTCCTCCTTCGTTTTCCTTGCCGTCGATGCCCTCTCTCCAAGGCCTTATGCCACTCTCAGAAGCGCCTTCATCCCGTGTACACAATCAACCACCACTCTATCCATGAGGTATTGGCTGAAGACTGGAACTCAGGTGGAGGTCTGTGCTGTGGATGAAGACGCCGTTCCACTCAGCTGCGTTTACCTGACAGAGGAGGACTCTGGAAATGTCATTAACATTGATGTGGATCCGTACAACAAACCGTTTAGAGTAAGTTTTTTCTTTATTTCTCATTTTTTATGAAACTTCAGTTCACAGTGGAAATGATCACCTTCGACAGCACAAGTATGGGGCTAATTGCTGTATCTGACCTCCGCCTGGTCGGCCTTCTGTGTTCGGAACAGCCGCCACCGGTTGTCACAACAATCGACCCACCTACAGTAACCCTCATATCCGTCTATGGTAGTAGAATCTTTAGATCGTTTCTCTGTTCGGCCTCCAACGCGGTCCAGGAGCCCAGGCACCGTATTCCCTTGAGATAGGATGCGATTTCTCGCAGGATTACTGTAGCCAATGGGTGAATGACGACGGCCGTGTCGCCTATGGAGTGACACCCAGAGACAGTCGGAAGTTCCCAGTTCCTCAGGCAATGAAAGGCTCGTCTCCAGAGTCTCCATGATTGATATTACTTAAGGCAACGTTGCCCTCTTCCTTCTCCCAGGAAATGGCTCTTCGGTTCTCCGTTCCAGACAGGTCCCCTGTGCCTACGACGCCACTGTTTCTGTGGTTTTCTTCCGCTCCGAACATGCCGAATTCCGAGTTTGCGCATTGGGAAGTTGTGTAGATGGAAAGCAGACAAATGGAGAACTCACTGTCCCGATTTCTTCCCCAGAACCCTTTGAGGTGATTCTAGATGATTTCAATATTACATTGAAATTAGGTGCGTCTTGAGGCTACCTCCACTGCTTCAGCCATAGTGGTGGTAAAGGCAATCAGAAGCGAAGGCGATGTCTGTCCTCTGAGGACAGTGGAGCAACTTGTTTGTCACAAGCTACAGTGCTCATTCCAAGGTGAACCCTCTCATTTTTAGTTTATTTTCTTAGATGAGCTCTGTCAATATGAATCCGTCGTCGAAAGGACAGATGACGCATCATTGTCTCCATCCTCAACTGGGTTGAAGGTCACATTGACTACGGAAAAGCGCAGGGCGGTGCTTCGAAGTCCAGATTTTGACCTACCGGCAGCCTCTCTTTTGGTTATCTCGTTGACACAGACTACTTTCGGAAGCAGAGTACTTATCTGTCCCGACGTCACGAGGTAAATGAAAAGGGGAGATGTTTATAAAACGAGTAATGTTCAAGCGAGGCTGCCTTGTGTCACGAAGTCCTGGGTCCCCGTGTCGGCTCGGCCGAGCCTCGTCGCGTCGCCTTTCCCCTCGACGTGAATGCCCGTCGCTTCGCCCTGGTCCTTGAACACGAACACGCCGAACAGTTTGGAACTGCTTCTTTCGAAGTACACGCCATGGACATTCGGACGGACAACGACCACCAACTCTGCTTCTAAATTGTTAATGTACATAAATATTTATTTACCTTTGTTTATGCTGCAGGTTTGCGGATTCTTAGAATCGACATCACTCCTTGCTGAAAAAACACTTAATTTTGAATTTCGTCTATTTATCAAACCCTGTAATCTTCGTGGCCATAGATGAAGAAAATGGTATGGGCGAGGGCATGTACAGCCACGAGGAAATTGACCATATCCGCAGATAGAATCACCCCAGAATGGTTACCGTACTTGAGACCAATCAATACGAGGAGGGGCACTTCTTGGAGAAGAAGGGTCGCTACAAAGTGGAACTGAATCAACTCAATCGTAATTGTATCTGGTTTAAGACAATACCAATACAGGTCGGAAGAAAGAACTGCGGAGGTGGTTCAGAAGGAGAACGCAGAGGGCAGCCAGACAAAAAGTAATGAAAGCTAGGGAGATGTCGTAGGCAAAGACTATGGAGGTTAGGCTGGGAGCAGAGACACAGGAGGAGTCTTCTGTGGTGATGTCTGAAGGAATTATAAGACGGAGGGAGGGAGGGAGAGAGAGAGAGAGAGAGAGAGAGAGAGAGAGAGAGAGAGAGAGAGAGAGAGAGAGAGACCTTACCTATGATAACCAATGCCACCATAATGACAGAGCAACAGGCACATCCAATAAGAAAAGGAAGAAAACGGCAGAGGAGGGAAGAGTTGTGGAAGTAAACAGGAGAAAAGGCTGCAAGCCACCAGTCCACGACCTCTGACACCAACAGGAGTGCCTAAAACATTGATTACCCCAGCTTCTGCAACCAATTAGGTAGTTTTCCTGATTTGTTTATTGAACTCTCACCATTTGCCCTCTCAGTTGCTTCCCCATAGCTGCAAATGGCACAGAGACCAACCAGGTCCTCCTGACGCGTGTCATCTCGAGAGCAAACACTGACTATGCACCGGAAGCCACCGTTTTTGCCACCTCCGGGACATCTTATCTGGCCATTTTCAGTTGTTTACGGTGTTAGATTATGCAGGTTGAAGTTATGGAGCACGGATCGTTTAGAACTGTGTTACAGGAAGTCAAGAAATGAACAACTATAAAACGGTAGAAAAATCTTGAAGAAATTATAAAGAAAAATCATAATTAATATTGGTATGTTCCATTTCTGCCAGAAACCTTTGATATTTTCAGGAACATTTTCCTATCGAGCGAATTCCTTCGTTCGCTGATTTCCAAGGCTTCCCACCTGAACTAGAGGAATGGACGTGGATATTACGAGTATTGCGTCGCACTGTCCCTCGACTGCTCTGTCCAGACAGCCGACCACAATCAGACAGACAGCTGTCAGCACGTCCACTCCGAATTTCACTGGAAATCGAGGTGCTCTTGGCGTCTTGGCGATAAGATTGTGCAAAAAGACGGAACTGCCGCTGATCTTCCGCCGCGTAATGGACAATTACAGTAAACACACCCGAAAACACGCTGTACTTCTCTCGAAGATGTCTTCTGAAGAGTACGGTAGCCAGGAGGGTGGATGAGGTTATGAAAAGCAGGATCCCCAGGATGAGGTACGGTACCAGGAGCGACATGACGATCAATCGAAGCCTTGCAGCTATAATTTATTTGCCGACTGCGGGCAGATAAGAGCGATCCGCGGGAACGCCCGTCCCGACCCCCTGTCCCCGTAATCAAAGTGCTATCAGACAGTTGGTTGGTTTAAGCATGATTTATTGTCCGTTTTAAAGGCGACAAGTATAAAGGAGATGTTATTTACATGATATTAAGGTCTATTTACATATATTAGATGGTCTGGGAGACACGTGACCGAACGTACTGATTCACATAAAGAAGGGAGGGAGGGGGTGCCTGGGCGGCGAGGTAGAAGAGATGAACGGCCACAGGGAGACTGGCAGGCTCCGGCAGACGACAGACAACGACCGTCTGAAAGAGAACTGGGTTGGCAGATAGTTTGATATATACTGCATTTGGCTAACGGTGAGGTTAACCCATAGCCAAATGTATTTGCTATTACTGTCTACGTGGTAATTTTCAAGAGAAATCGAAATCTCACTTGGTCCATGTGCAGCGCCACTTGGGTTTTCCCAGAATCGTGGAGACAGCGTCCGGCAGAGTCACAAACAACCAGTCTAACGCAGATATTAATTATTATTACCGATACCGCAACCTGAAGTGAACGACGCGGTCCGACTTGAGATTCACAGAATAGGGCGTGGCTGAATGAAGGCAATTCCTCTTCAAAGTTATCAGTCTGAAAGAAGAGGATTGCGATATCCCAATGTTTCGGAACCCCTTGTGGTAGTTCAGAAGAATGTCGACGCCGTGATTGAACCCCGTCCATCTCCAACATTTCTGAAGCAACAGTTTTATAAGAGCAAGAGAAGACAAACCGGGGAGGAATCGACGACTCGGCCGAGACGGATGCAGTTGAGGTAGAAGTCTTCTTCGGTGATCGTAGTCGAGCTAAAACTGAAACACTGGGTAAGGAATCGGATGCAAGACGAACGATGAGGGGCTCTCTTCATTCGAGAGGGTGGTTTTCCACAAATCCATCATGAGGGCACGCACGATCTCTCGCGGAATCAGACGGTCCTGCTCAACCTCGGCGATTTCTCCTTTAATTAACAATTAAATAGAAATAAGACTATTTTGAACGCGGCGACATTGACACTTTAAACTAATCCAAGAGACAAGAAATGTCTAAAACCCACGTGAAGTTTTCAGGAGATGGTGTAACCGAAGAGAAGAGAAAAGGGCGGCGTTTTCCAGAAAATCTTGGTCATCTTTCGCCGATTTCAGATAGGCAGTGACCCTCTCCGCCATTTCCTCCTCGCATATTTCCACAGAATATTCGGAATTTTTCAGGAAAATCCACTGAGGTTCGAAATAGATCTTTCGAAATACCAAGCTACCGTTTTAACGAGACGGTAGAAGTCGATTTCTCCCTCGACGACCAGAAGATCCGAAGATGACAAAAGTTCCAACAGATCGTCTTTTCTGAAACAGCTAAGGTGCCCCAAATAAGAAAACGAGTTACTGTAGCTCAGAGAGAAGCTTATAATTGGTCTTCAAGCGCCAGAAGTTCCATTTCAACAGCTGCATTGCTTCACAACGTACCTGAAACCATGAATATAGATTAAAATGATTAAAAAGATGCCTTTTTCAAGCCATATGTCCCAGAGATGTTGAGGAACTGAACCACATTTCTCTCGTTGATGGCTGCCACGAGTTCCTCGTCGCAGCGATTCAAAACACTGCCCTAAAAAGCCCCAAGAATGAGATCAGAAAAATAGCTGACCAATTGGAAGAGAGACGCAGCAGCCACAATGCCGCGGATATCCCCGATCTCATACTCGATCTCATTGTTGTAGAGAGAAGCAAAGACCGCCCTTAGCCCTCAATTTCAACGATTATTCCAGAAAAACATTGCAAGTCTACCATTGACTGTCACATTCTCGTCAGGGATGTCTAGCGTGAATTGGTTGCAGTTGGAGTCTCCCCAGTCGCCACCTAACAGAGCCTGGAAGAAGGCTATTTGGAGAGAAACTATAAAAACCACCTCAAAGTAGTCGCACTGTTGCAGATACAATTTGTGCAAGTTCCAGGTCTGACCGAGGGCGTGAACTCGAATGTCGGACGATTCCCCCTGAGAAAACCCAATTTATGACAAAATAGGGACATCAATACTCGAAAGTTTTCTATGGGCTCAGAAGTTTAAAAAAAATGATACATAAGAAAACGAAACAATCCACAAAAAGCCTAACTCACGTGCAAGAACAACCGTTCATATACGTATCTGGCAGTGTCGAGCTTCGTGAGCTTCAGCGGACACTCCGTGTCATCCGTTTCGCTCGTTTTCCTCTTTCTGGTAGAACTGGATGTGGAAGGAGCCTCCGGATCCCCGTCGGAACTCTCGCTGCTATTCGTGTAACCGCCTAGGCGGTCTAGAGAATTACCCATCTCACATATCTACAAATTCCCATTATATCACATTACATAAACATGAATTAAAACCCCCCAATTTTTCATAATTTGTTTTGACAAAAAATTGCACTACTTTACTATCGGGTTTCACAAACAAAATAAGCTGGCAAATAGCCAGCGAGCTTAGATGTGCAGGTCTGTCGGCATACTGTAGCTGGCTGTCATGCGTTATTTTCGAAAAGACCATTCGGGGGTAGTTTGGCCTACGGGGAGGTCGTGTAGAATTGGACGAATTTGTAAAAATTTTGGAATTTTGCTTTTAAAAAATCAAGCATTAAAAAATAAGACACCTTTTTGACGCTATGTGTTTTTTCATAAGTCTAAATTCCTGTGGAATTCAGACTTATGAAAAACAACCGCAGGCTTATTGTTTTCCTGTTTTTAAACGTGAACGGTCGGGAATTGATAAAGTTATCAATTCGGAAATGCATGGTTCTTCCTAACAGTTTGTTGCCCTTCGTGAGCCGTAATCTTTTTCAAATTCTCACATGAGCGCCTTCCATCGTTAATTGATGGAATATTCATGTCCACATGCAGTTTGATAGATTCAAAGATATACGTGGTGCCACATCCGAGAGTCACTTAGATATTTCCCTCTCTGTAGTCGTTTGAAAATCTCTCAAGTCTGTCTGGTTTTCAGATTAAACATGAGTTCTACCTTCTTGTTTACTTCCGAGTCTGTGTCCGAAGGACATCCGGATAAGATGTGTGACCAGGTACAGCCCTTACCACCATGGGTCCAATAGGTAATTTAGATCTCCGACGCCGTCCTCGACGCCCACCTTGCCCAAGACCCGAACGCCAAGGTTGCCTGTGGTGGGTTTCTTTTTCAGGAGAAACCCGTGTTTGATCCATAGACCAACCCACCTAGTCACTGTTGTCCTTTACAGAAACAGTGACTAAAACGGGTATGATCATGCTGTGCGGGGAGATTACTTCGAAGGCTGTGGTGGACTACCAGACCCTCGTGCGAGACGTCGTCAAGAGGATTGGATACGACGATTCTAGCAAAGGTAGGTGTCACCGGTGAATTTTGAAGCAATTCAAGCGTAGGATTCGATTTCAAAACGTGCAATGTGCTGGTGGCCCTGGAGCAGCAGTCTCCTGAAATCGCGGCCGGAGTGCACATGCAGAAGAGCGACGATGATGTCGGTGCCGGCGATCAGGTACTTTAATATATAAAGTGTTGTGTACTGGAGGCGCATGGAATTGGCTTGTTTCTAAACTTTTCGAGATTTTGTTCAATATTATATTTGGCGCTGCTCGAGGCAGCCTTGGCCATACATATGCTATTATGGCGTTATATGTGGGAATAAATATTTAGGACATATCCTTTTCGTTGATTTCAGGGAATCATGTTCGGATACGCGACGGATGAAACTGAGGAGGCGATGCCGTTGACCCTCCAGCTGGCTCATCAGATCAACGAGAAGCTGCATCAGATGAGGCGTTCCGGGGAGCTGGCGTGGGTCAGGCCTGACTCCAAGTCTCAGGCATGCACAGTGCTCTACAATTGCTTAACGCATTCCAGGTTACCATCGAATACGGCTTTGACGGAGGCGCATGTGTTCCCATCCGTGTGCATACCGTTGTCCTCTCGTCGCAGCACGATCCGTCGATCAGTATGGAGGAACTGCGCGAGACGCTCAAGACTAAGGTAGCTGTTCCATTATATTTGGCTATTCCGATTCTAGGTTATCCAAGCCGTTATTCCTGTGAATCTGTTGGACGACAACACGGTCTACCACATCAATCCCTGCGGTTCCTTCGTCGTTGGAGGACCTATGGGTGATGCTGGCCTCACCGGACGCAAGGTATTCTATTCAATTAAAGCTTCATGTGAAACTTAAGATCATTGTCGATACCTACGGTGGTTGGGGAGCTCATGGAGGTGGCGCCTTCTCCGGAAAGGACCCTACCAAGGTATTCCGTTTCGCTCCCTCTGCAAGTCTATTTTTAGGTCGACCGTTCTGCGGCCTATGCCGCTAGATGGGTGGCCAAGTCCCTGGTCAAGGGTGGTCTGGCCCGCAGGTGCCTCGTTCAGATCTCGTACGCCATTGGAGTCGCCGAACCGCTCTCCGTGCTTATCTTTTCCTTCGGAACATCGGCTCTGAGTGAATCCGATCTTCTGAAAATTGTCAATGACAATTTCGACCTTCGCCCGGGCAAGATTATCAAGTGAGCGTTTAACCAATACTAGTTTGATGTGTCGATTATAGGGATTTGGACCTCAAGAGGGCTATCTACGAACCTACCGCCAGGAACGGCCACTTTGGACACGCCAACTTCCCCTGGGAGATGCCCAAAACCCTGAAGATCAGCGAGGAGCTGTGCGAGAAGGCGCAGGGCGACGTGCCCTTGGTCAATGGGTCCATCGCTCATTGAGAACTGTGACAGTGGTGGTGCCCCGTTTATGTGTTGTCCTTTTGTTATTTTCCAGAATTAATAAACCGGTTGTGGATGTATGCTTTATTTCTCTAAAAATGCCAGACTGCTCCTCCACTTTTGCCGATCGCTCGTTGTTGGCATCTCATGTCTCTGAAACAGATTTATCGAGATCGAGCCTCGCCCACCTGTATCCTGTGTAGCCGTCTCTCAGAGGGACCGCATGCGATTCCTTCGTTCGGCCGTTCCCTCAATTCGGATCCCTGTGAACCGAAGTAGCACTCGGGCATTCTGCCTCCCTCGCTCCTCAGCCGTTCCTCCTCTTCTGACACCCAGCTGAAGTCAATCTCGCTCTGGTCCGTCCGGTGGAGGGTGGTTCCCAGAGAGGACCTGGACCCGTACTGCCCTCTGACCATGGGCAGGGCATAGTTGCCAGTCTCCGACTGCTCACTCCTCTCCACGCGCACTTCAATTGTCCGTCTGCCCTCGTAGTTCCTGTCCTTTCCTGAAACCAGGCCGTGGGCTGGCCGGAGATGCGCCAACCTGCGCCGATAGCATCTACGGTGGCAGCCTCGGAAGATGACGTCACGGGGGAGGAGGAAGAGAGAGACGAACGACCACGGCTGGTTCCAGTGCTGCTTACAGTACTCTTCTCCTGACGAGGATGCATTCGCCGCCATTGCTCACGCAGACGGGATTCTGCATTATCCAACTGAGCCCTAAAAACTTTTGGATTTCCAAAATCAAGGTTTTCAAGTGTTAAAAGAAACTTCATTATCGAATCATATTGTGTAAACACGGTAAGACTGAGAGAAGAGGGGAGAGAGAGAGAGCGAGAGAGCGAGAGTGATTTGTTGTAAATGTTGTAGAAGTGCAATCTGTTTTGTCCAACCTTCCACCCAATGGTGCATGTTTCGACCAGTTTCTACCAAAAGCCCGTGTCTGCCTCCCTTTTTGACTTAACCACAGGCGTGCCTGCAATCGCTTTGATCGAGGCGCCAATTATGAACTGGACAGGTCTGGCGCAACCCAGTTAACCCCTGTGGATGCCTGGATCCACTGGGCCGCTAATCCCTGGGCGCCAAGGTCTCCCAGATGATGGTTTAGCCCACGGAAAACTCGCTGGGGACTGGGCGAAGGGTCGTTAACGGTTGATATGAGACGAGCATAAATCGGACCGAAATAGCCGATTCCTGCTAATCGGCGAAACCCACTTAATCGGACGACGTCATCCTGATTAGCCTACTGACCACAAAAACAGAGGTCTTCTTGGAAGTAGGAGAAGAAAAGGTGTAGAATCGGGGTTCGAACAGTTATAAGAA